>WNHD01000235.1:0-25926 GCA_011057455.1 Ganaspis sp. Gsp50 | reverse complement strand
TTCCATAAAAACTGTATTTTTAAGAAAGATTAGAACTTTGAATAAAATTTGTTGAATCTTCCTAATTTATCGAAATTTACAATTTGCAATAACACCTTCTCTTTAAGAAAATCACGCAAATAAAATTAAATAAATAAACTGAAATCCGAACTATTACAATATCAGAAAAGGCAGCCTTTGCGAAAAACATTGAAAATCAGATCGGAAGGAAGTGGACTTATCACTATATTCGCGCTGTTGGCCCTCCAAGGAGGTCAATATAGGCGACCGTGGAAATTCGGTCACAGTTTTAGAACATTCACGTCGTGTTTGATTTTCAAATTTCCACCAAAAAAGCAACCAAATTATCAATAAAATCGTAAATTGTCGACACTCAGTAAAAAGACCAATAGAGAATTAATTGATTATTGCTTGTAAAAAATGTTTATCGATTCACTGCTCTACCTCAGTAGGAATCGCGCTGTTCTCTGACAAAATGGGGGAGTTAGCCCTTCAGTTTCCCTTATTCTCGGTGTTACACGTTTCACCAATTTTCTCGCTTTTGTCACAATTTTTTCTAAAATTCGTACCTCTAGCGAAGAAATTCCACGGACGACACCGAACCAGCTGCACGTCTAACACTCTCCGGCTCACCTTAATATTCACGCAGCAAGAAATCTTTTAATTGTTAATATAAACCAAGGGGGGTTGGCGGGGTTTTAGTCACGGCAATAAGGAGACTGAACTGGCCTCGGAAAAAGCCTCGCGCCACTGTAGTCCCCGCTATAGCTAAAATATCGACCATTTCCAAGACCCCCGCCCGTGCCAGTCCTGGCCCCCGAAGCGCCTGCGCAACCTCAACCTGACTCGCATCAATATATGCCAAGAAAGCTCACTTACAACAGCTTACTACTTGTTGATATCACAAACCAATGCATTCTCAGTTTAACTAAACGTGCTGATAATCTAACAAGTCAACATCTTTTTTTACAAATTTATTTCGTCAAGCAATTGTTTTATCAACATTTTGTCAAAAAGAAAATGGTTACTAATTACCACGTAACTTTTGTATTGGGTAATTTACTTGGGTAATTTTTATTTATTTATTCTTAACCAAATTTTCATTTAAACAATCTTTTTTATGCTAATCGTGTTGTTTTCTTTCTCTCTCTTTTTTGCCTTCTTAATAAATCCAGTATGATGAGGATGACAAATATCGAAACGTCACTATGACTAATTTATTGCAAAAACAACTTATTCTTTTGCTTTTCAATGAGTTGAAAGTTAGTTTTACTAATTCAATAATAGGGAGAGGAATTTTCTTCTGATTTCGAAAAATGTCTTTCTTTTTTATTAGGAAAAAATTGCCAAATTTAAATTAGAAGTTTTGGACTGTAAATACCTCCTCATTGAAAGTGGAAACGTAATAGTAACTAAAATGATGAATAAATGATAAAATAAATAATAAATAAATAAATGATGAACGTGAATTATTAATTTTCTTTATTTATTTTATTATTATTAGCACATTATTAGTACGCACTGACGCTAAAAAAATATGATCTCAAACGATTCTTTTGGAAAAATAATTTAAGAAAATGTTATAAAGAATCTTTTTATGATTTGCAAATGTATGCAATTAATTTTCTTGGGTTTCTGTAATTTTGAAATTTGAAAATTTAGCTTTTGCGATTGAAAAAGAGAGATTTAAATTGTTTTATCGACGCATTTCGATATATTTTACTCAGCGCATGTCTGCCAGTGTAACCAACCTAAGAAAACTACAAAACCGCGCGAATAGCTCAACATTCAATTTTTCTAATTACTTTTGCATTTAAATTTAAACACTGATTACAAAGGATTAAAATGATGAATTGATTAAAAGAAAATAGTTCAATTCACGTGCACTTTTTATTGTTTTATTAATTTCTATTTATATACACTTTCATACATTTATTTATTTATAAATATAATTGTAATTTTCGTTAAAAAATTACTTTAGTTAATTAATTTTTCAAAAATTAATTATCTTATTATAATTATTATAATTATCTTATAATAAGAATCTGTAATTATGGTTTTCTATTTCATCTATTGATTTTAAATAATATCCAATGATTTTAAATAATATTCAAAGATTTTAAAATGGATTCTTAAACTATTTTAAAAAAGCTACATTTTCTGGTGCAAGTCCTTTATTTTACACAACAGATACAAAAATATTTTGATTCTTAATTACCTAATTTTTTAATATGTACAATTTAATATTGAGCGATATGAAACAATCATTGCTAAAATGCCAATATCTGATTAAAACCTAGATTACTTTATATCGCTATCGAAATCTTAAAAATTGAAAACGATAAAGCCTAAATGTATGTAAATAATCTCACTTATTATATCTAAAAATTAACCACATATCTAAAAAAAACTGGTTTTTTAAATCAACAAAAATGCCACTACTTACAATACATATAAAAACTATGATCACTTAGGTTCCAAGTAAAGAAACCGTCGTCAATGATAAAAAATCTCTTAATCTATTATTAGAATTGAATTTATCCAACAAGACAGACATATAGTCTTAAATATGTAAATTACTGTACAATGTATACACTTTCATCCACAACTCATTTCTTACATACGTAAAAATCATGTTAAAATACTTTCTCTAAACTTCGCATATGGTCATAAATTATAACTTTCAAAACGATAATTAGTACATTAATTATCTGAAAAAATGGTCACTAATGATAATATCGTTAATGTCAATTTTTCAGAGGACGAATCTAAAGGCAGTTTGTCTGACCATAAATGAACTATTCTACTTATGCTTATTTTCTAATTATGATCCAGTGAGAGAAATGTCTTCTCTATTATAAATGGTTTTATAAAATCATTTATGGTACGCAGTTATTCTTAATTTTGGTTTTTGAAATTATATGAGAAAGTTCCGTCTGACTGAAAACGAATCTTTCTACTTATTCACATTTCTTATAGTTTTTTGAGTCAGAACAGTAAATTAAAAAATTTGAGTTTTATTCCTAACACTTTTTTGACAAAGAAATTTGCCGTTTCAAACATTTTCGAATGTATAATCCAAATTTTGCGAAAATTGAATTAGAAATACCAGCACATTGAAATGCTTTGTCTGATTAAAAACAACAGTATGTCGCTTATGTCGCTTTCCAAGATCTAGAAATACAGTAATATAAAAAATGTGAAACTTAATTTTCAGTTATACAATCATAAATACATCTTTATACAATTTAAAGTATTTTGTCTGACTACTCACAGATTCATCTACTGATAAAAATTGTTCACACTCTACACACACACAAAATCTATACTCAAAGTGTTGGCGCAACATTATTTGTCGTTTAGCATTGTTTCATATTGAAAAACATCAAAACTGAGTTCAGATTTTTTGTGTGCAACACATGATATGTAAATTGACTTTTTATATACAAATAATTAAGATATTAGTCACGCGACAGTCGCAACAAAAATTTCGTGTGTAAATACTTTACTTCTGGAAAAATAAATTTTTCAACAATTATATAACAAGTTTACTACAAGTGTACAACAAATTTTAAACATTTTTGAAAGACTAATCACGTTTAGACTTCTTATAGAATTCAACATTTAAACATTTTTTTACTCATTTTTCATGAATTTCAGACTTGTGCGTATTTCTATAAGGCAGTATAAATTGCACTTATTGTTCTAAAATTGTTGGGATTTTTCCCTTAAAATTTACTCTCTATATCATCATTTATTGGCATCGGATTCGTAGCAGCCCATTTTTCCTTACAATGTAGTTTTTCTTTCTTCGGTCTGTGCTTCAAGTTTTGAATTCCAGAGAAATGTTCCTCAATTTCTTTCAGAGTTCTACCTTCCGTTTCCGGTAAAATAAAATATAAGACAATCACTCCAACTAAATTGATACACGCGCTGCATAAAAAGGTACCAGGAAGCGTCATTGCTTCAACCATGTACAAAAATATTTTATTTGCAATAGAACTAAAGATATAGAACAGCGATCCAGCAATCCCAGTAGCTGTGCCTCGAACCTATTGAAAAAATGTGAATAATCGTATTATTGTCATTATTTTTATTATTGTTATTATCAATATAATTATTTACTTATTTTCAAAACAAAAAAATTGTTTTTTTTTGTTTGAAAAACAAAAACAATGTTTGGAAAAATGCATTCACGCACATACTGATGTGTAATTATTAGTATCATAATTCTCTTTCTCAAGATTAATCACAACACCATCCACAAAATTTGCATACACTGGTTATGATCACACGTGTCACTTTCTCAAAAATAAATAATGCATGAAAGCGTATTAAATGATAACACCTGCGTACCTGAGATGAGAAGACTTCGCCTGATAAAATCCAAGGTATCAGTCTAATACCCACGTGCGAGAAAAAAGCTGAACTGATCATTAAGGTCGTTGGAAGCCAAGAGTAATTAGATGTGTCCATTTTATTTATCTTAATCATATAACCATAAATAGCCGACAACAGAAAGCAAAGGAAGGTTCCTCCAACGGAAAAGAAGGTCAATTTTCGTTTGCCAGTGAAATGAATGACAAAAGAGCAAACAACACAGGCGACAAATTCCGTCAAACCGAGAAACACAGTTGCCGTGTACTTATTAATCGGAGCATCCAATCCATCAAAAATTAACACCGCATAAGTCTGAAGAGTACTTGATCCATTAAATGTTGACACAAAGAATGTTATAGCTACTAAAAGAAATGGGACATAGAAATTCCTCTTGTGATAATGCTGCAGGATTTTCAATTTTGAATTTCCTTTGGAATTGGCTTGAACTGATTTCATCAATTCACTGATTTGCTGGAATTCAGATTTCACGTGAGCAGGAGACACCCAGCCTCGTAACCAGCACAGTGCACTTTCCGCATCCGCCATTCGACCCTTACCTGTATTTAATTTGTTTTTTTAATTAACAAAGAACATTGTATTAAGTATTCAAGGGAATGAATTTCATATTTTTCTCGTATCGATTTTTTGCATTAGAGGTTAGGCTGTAGATAGTTAGGAGGATAAGCCTACAGCTTATCCTCTTATTAAGCCTATCCTCCTTATTAAGCTGTAGGCAAAAAATCAAATATAGGCTTAAGAAATTATTTGATACTAGTAGAATAAGAGGGAAAAGGTTTTATGTCGATACGAAGTGTTTTTGATTGAAAATTTTCGTTCTTTCCCCAACTGGTGAAAAACATTGCTTAAAAAATAATGTTGGTAAACTTACTTATCAACCAGTAAGGACTTTCTGGCACAAAGCAGAGTGCTAAGAAGCACAATGTGGGATATAGGATGTTGATGAGGGCCGTTGTTCTCCAACTGACCAAACTTCCGGTGAACATTTGGAGGAAAATGCCAAGAATTACAGACATTGTAGAAGTAGCTGACAGCACACCCCTATATTTCGGTTGAGTTATTTCTGCGACGTATGTCATTACTGGCGCTTCTGAAAGGCCACCAGTTAGCCCCGTTATTGCCAGAGAAGCAAACAACATCCCAGAATTGTACGAATAGTTATATAAAATCCAGGCCAATATAAATGGAATTGTCACCATCATCATTGTTCTTTTTCTTCCGAAAGTTTGAGACAGTGGACCGCTTACCAGACATCCAAATGGCACCAAAAATAGATTAATACTACCTAAAAGAATCCATACCGTAAATAGTTCCATTTTAATGAATTTTAACCAATTAGTAAAGTTAAATTACTTATTAGTTAAACTAAATTAGTTAAGTTCTGTTAAGTAAATTATAGAATAGAATAAAAATACTTATATTTATATATAAAAGGAAAAATATTTAGCATTTATATACTAACTGATCCAAGTTAACTCATCCATTGTAACTTTAATGTCCTTTCCTTCCTGAAGAACCGGGATTAAAATTGTCGAAAATCCCAAGGATGTGCCAAAAGTGAGAAGCAATAGGTTTTTTGCACCCACAGCAAGAAATTGGGGCAATGCTTGTCGAAATTTGCTAACAGGTGGTTCATGGCTATGACCGTTTGTTGCGACGTGAGGTACTTTTGTACCATTGCTGCAATTGTTTTTGTTATTAAAAATTAAAATCTTGCAAATCTTAGAACATAATTAAATCTTAAAACTCTAATTAGAAAATTTTGAAAGACCATAAGCAAAGAAAATTTTAAATTTAAACATTTTTACAATAACTGTAAATATGTGAACATATTCACATTGATGTGTGACATACACAAATAAGTAGAAAGAAATTCATTTCAAAAAATATTATATTATACATAAAAGAATCAAATTTTTACTCAAATGCTCTTTTCGACCATATATGGCTTTCAACATTGGGACACATTTTATTTTAGTATTTCAAATTAAAACAGGTTTTGCATCCACACGAATCTCAAGAAAATAATTTTGATTGCCGAAGTATTTGTGCAATTTAAAAGACATTTTTACGTTCTTTAGATTTTTTTTAAACACGAATTTAAATTAAAACGACTGAAATATTTTATAATTTAAAAATCTGAAACTTAGCGGTAGTCTTAACATGACTATATTTATTGTTACTCGTTTATGTCACAGTATTTAAACGAACAAGGTGATTTGCCTCATTTTCTATCGGCTACTTCTAGAATACTTTGACCAGATCTGATAATTTGCATTTACGTGTAACTTTTGTAGATTTCTACATGATACAGTTTTAAATTACATATTCTAAAATTTACCGTAATTTTGCCTTTTTATTTGATTAACTTTTTTTGAGATTGTTTCTTCACTAGACATAAAATAGATAACTTTAAAGCGAAATTATTTTAATTAAAACAAGAAACTTGATATTTCAGGATGTTGCATTTTATAGAGTGTAATTGTCTTGAACGTTGTTTGTTTATCCAAAAAGAAAAAAATACATTTTTGGTAAATTGAGGATTGAGATAATGATTTCAATTTCACTTCTTTTTCAAGGAACTAATTTTCAAAAAACAATAAGTGCCAATGTTAAGTACTCTCGAGATTTTAAAAAGAATATTTTAAAAAATCGTATAATTACGGACATTAAAACTGAGAATGAACAAGAGGATGTTATTAAATAATCTTTCTCCTTGAAAAATGTGTTCTTTATTATCTCTTACATTATGAAATTGAGCTTACTCCAAAGGTACAATTGCAAATGTATATTTTAATAACGTCCTTGTTGAATATTTACACTCTTGAAACAACTAATAAAAATTATATATAGACTGATTTTAAAAACAAACAAATAATCCACTCATGAAATTATGCAACGAGTGTTTCTATTTTGTAGAATTATTTATATTATTGTATAAATACACCTCGAATGATTAATTTATAAAAACTCATTTTCAAATTATTGGAAGTCATTTTTTATTAAAAAAAATCTTTAAACATTTTTTATACAAGTTTGGAAGCATTTTTAAAGCAATTTCAAGGCAATTTTCAAAATACTTTGAAAATATTTTTTAAACTCAGAGCATTTTTGCAAGTAATTTCAAGAATTTTCGCAAGTAATTTTAAAATATTTTTACAAGTAAAATAAGAGCTATTTGTCGAGTAACATCATCAGAGAATTTTTACAAAGTAATTTTCGTAACTAGAAATCAAGTAAATCAGGTATAATAACATTCGGTATTGAAAAATTGTAAATATAAATGTAGTTCAAGGATGTATGCTTTTCTCTTCCTGTCTCGTTTGCATTATTTTTTGATCAAGGATAATTTATTTCTTAAGAATATAGAATATCGAAGCCTTGTAAAACTATTAAATGTCTAAAACTGTCATTAGAAATTACAACTTATTATATCACAGTAAATATGCAATTGATTCATAACTTTCAAAATTAATCTGCAAATAAAATAACTTCCGCATCATAATAACGTGTAATGTAAATTCAGTATTAGCTCGTGAATATATTTCTCTCAGCAACCAAGATTTCAAGTTATAAAGATTTTAAATATAAAGATTTTAAATATAAAGATTTAAATTATAAAGATTTCAAATATGGAGATTTCAAGTCAGCCATATGACTTGAATCCATATTCTTTTTTACATAAAAAAATTTCCAATGGATTAAAATTTCAAAAACGGAAATTTTTCGGCAAAACACAATCCTTAAATTGTGTGAACAAAAAATATACAGTGAAAGGAACAGTTTGAAAGTTAGTATAGGAATAAAAAAGAAGAGTGTTTCCAAAACCGGTTGGGATGTCATAATCAATCTTACGCTGTAATTTGCATTGAATGAATTTATTTTGATCGGAAATGTTTTATAATTACAAAAGCAAAAATTGGTGTTGTATAAGTAAAAAAAATAAAGAGAAAAAATTGAAGAAAAAAAAAGAAAGGTTCAAGGTTGGAAAATGTATACACTGCTCAATAAAGTACATTCACTTTTGTTGGATTATAGTTCGCTGTTGCTTACATGTTCAGCAATGGGGACATTAAACGCATAATCTACTCTTCCATTATAAAGGCAATAGCCAAGATTACGCAGATACAAAGTGGGCCACAAATTGTGAAGGCAAAGTGTAAAATAAGCTTCTATGCACCTGTCTATACGGAAAAATACTTTATTTATTTATTTTTGTTTTTAATACAACAGTTATTATTAAACTCCGTTATTGTTCAAAAACAATTTTAAACTTTTTGCAATTTTTGTCTACTATTTTTCTTTTGTTTTCTTCTATTCGTTTTCTTTTGTACTTTCTTTTTAATTAAAAGGATTGAAAAAAAGAGGAAAAAGAAATTCAAAAAGTTCCATTCAGCTGTCGCGTGCAATAATCGTCTCTACAAGTGTAGCACAATCTTCTCTTTAAACGAAGCTCTGACTGTGTTTTTTTCATGAATTCAAGGATGGTTATTGCACGCGGTGGATCAATTTTTGCGTATAAAGAAAATGTTCAGTTAATTGAAGAGAAAAAAATAGAATAATAAAAACTAGTCATCTTTTTTCATTGTAAATTTTTCCATGACCTTGCCACAAAATTTGCGACTTGAAGCACTCTGATAATAATCTGACAACGAATAATTAATATTGATAAAGAGATGAAGAAGATGATCGAAAGATAATTTTGCTTATCTAAAAGTAAGATTTGTTAATTCTTAACAAAATGAAAGGATTCGCGTGGAGAAAAAAATTACAATGATGTTTTAAATTGATATTTAGAAAAGTTTGGTCAAGACATTTATTTTTAACAAAATAGAAAAATAAAATTCAATGAATGTAATTAAAATGGAAATAATATTAAATAGACACGTAAAATAAATAAGCATAAAAAATAAATAGCTGCTTAATGTAAAATTTAAAGTATAAAAAATTATTTCTGTTTTAATTCAAATCTCAAGTTTCATTTAGTGCTAAATAAAATTATAATACAAAAATGCGATTTGGATATAAAAACTTTTACAATTTTAAGTAATCTCTATACTATTAAGTAAAAATAGATGCTTTTAAAACGTTTTAAATTGCGTGATCGAAAGAACTAAATTGTTTACATAAAAGTCTCACGATAAGCATAATGATGTCAAAGATTTTTAATTATGGGGAAATTTAATATTATAATTATTATTATTATTTCTTTGTTTCTTTTTCTTTAACATTAATTGAAAATATTTTAAGAAAATTGCCCTTTTTTGATGAAAAAAAATATACCTGATTTATAAAAACGAAAAACAATAGAAAGAGGAAAAATAAACCATAAAAAAATTGTTTAATATAATACATAAAATGGTTGTTAAATTAAATGTTATATCGAACATCAGCAGGCGCACATGTTAATTTTCCACTTTTCTCCATTTCTAACTTAAATGCAAACTTGGCTATTTCAGAAGATAAAATCCATTTTTAAATTTTGTTATCAAGTTAAGCGAACTTTGCAAAAATGCTTTGATTAAAAATACACATCGTATCACACATTTTTATACACAATTTTCTTGCAATTTCCTTCTTGGTTTTTTTTTCATAGCTATACATGTTTCTCAGATACTTTTAATAATATATATAGTAACAAAATTGCACCTGTGAACGTTGTCGAAATTTTCCAGTTGGGTCATCTTTGAAAAGATTATAAAATCCTAAAAAAAAAGCACAAAAGCACTTATTTATGTCAATTAAACACTGGCGCTTGGTTGAATCTTAAAAAAAATCTTATAAAAAAATACAAGATTTTATATTAATGTAAAGAAAGAATTAAACGAATAAAAGAAATTCTCGATCGTCTGAATTTCATTTCGCGCGCAAATTTTCGAGAAAAAAATTAATTCAAATATAACTTGTAAAGTATGTAAATTACATTAGTAATTATACATCGGAGATTTAGAATGAAAAAAAATAGATTTTCGCGTTTATCAATTTGCCCGTGCACTGCCGGTGGAATGAAGGATCCTTCATTCGAAAGTAACTCCAAGTTTTACTTTCTGTTCCTCCCACTCTTATAAGCACCCCACTTTATTTTTCATCTCCTGTACTTACCATCAATACTTCGAAATCTATCACTGCAAATCTTAACTAATCTATACATCTTTCATATTTATGTCATTTGTGATTTCTGGTTACTTCATATTTACAATTTTTTTTACGTCAATGAGTCATGTACTTCAAGTTCTAAGTGTTCGAATAATTGAACATTTTTTTGAAACTCTCTCACATTGTAATCGAATCTGAAAATCGTATATTAAGCACTTAATTACTATTTTATATAAAAATGTTTATTCCATATGTATTTTTACATAAAAAAGTATTTGTGTGGTCCTAAAAACAATTAAATGCTTGATATTTGATACGATTTTCCATCTTGATTATAATGTAAAAATATAATAAATAACATTACGATGTAAACATCGAAAATCATCACAATTACAATGCTTCCTCTATGAGGAAGCGAAAGAAATAATTTAGTTTTTGGAACATTACTTTAAGTATAATCAGACAGTAGAAAGAGTAAATCATGGTCAGACAGATGCATATGCACGCTTTTTTCACTTACTTGTCTTTGTTTTCTGTAAGCTTTTAAATCTTTCATTTTTATACATTCTATTATTAATTTTCGTTACTTATTGTACATTTTATTATTCTATATAATTAAACATATAAATTTAATAATCAATTTTCTTTCATTATTTTGTATCGCACTATAATTTATTTTCTTTATTTGCGTATTTCTTTAACTTTACACATAAATGTTAATAAATTATTAATATAATAATAATAATAATAATAATAATAGATAGTGGTGTGAACATTATTTGTTATAAATTTTTAATCATTCTACTGGTTTGTATAATTTTCATCATTTACATATAGTCAAATCTATTTTAATTAAACTGTTTAATGACAAGTGATATATGGTATTGTGATAGTAAAAGAATTTAATCTTTATCAATCTACAAAATTGTCTGTGTAATACTTATGTTATTACACTAAATTGATCCATAATCTCCTGTCATTTGATCATTATAATTCAGATAATATAAAATTTCGAAGTATTACTTTTTAATAAAACTTTTCGATTAACAATTAAATATAGAATATAAATCATTCATGCGTTCTTAAAGTTACGTTTTCAAATTTTATAAATCTTTTTCGATTTTAATAAATTTTAAATTAAACAGAAGCGATGTAAAAACATAAGAACATTTATCGAATTTTTGGATTAGGAAGTATTAGACATACCCTTCGGCTTTTTAAAAATATTTTTTGTATTTTAATTTTCTATTTTAATGAATTTTTTATAATAATTTGCCAATTGCATTACAAGAAAAATAATGTAAAAAGAAAACAAGTGTAATTAGTTTTTTGACGATAGATTGATTGATTGATTTTTGACGATAAAAAATCAAAAGTATTTCAAGTATGGAAATGTTACTGCTTTTGTGTAAAAGAAAACCGAACTCTAATCAAACGAAAGATCAAATTGTAGCACACAACGTGAAAGAATGTAAATATTTTCGGTGAGTTTATAAAACATTGAATTAATGCATTCGCATATCAAACGATAAAAAATCACATTGTAGACCTAAAAACCTCAGATTTTGATTTTTTGAATAAATCCAGTATCTTGAGAAGTATATAAATATTTTTTTGCTAAGAATATGCTTGCACAAAAATTAACATTGAAGTATTTTTACATTTCTGCAAAATCAACTTGCAAATTTAAAGACATTAATCTGTTTTCCTTAAAACGGTTTCCTGTTGTTATCTCGGTTGTTAAATTCTCTTTTTTATCATTGTCAGAATCTAAACGACTGTATATTGAGAATTTTATTTAGGTTTCTAATGAAAAGGTGCAGTTCTTAGAGTTAAGCGAATCTGTCCCAGATTTAGTACTCAACAATCCAATCACCATTATCGAGGGCCAGGGTTATGGGGGTTAACAATGACATAATACAAATCTATGAATCAATGTCAATTATTACTTTATTCCCCTTTAAGGCGCCTTTGAGAATTAACTAAAATTGTTTTTTATTTAAAACTTCTAAAAAATTTTACAAGATATTAAAATTAATTTCGATCTTGATAAAAATTATTTAAAGTCTTCAAACAATTTAAAATGCCTTAGTTAATAAGTAATTATTAAAATCGTAATTTAGAAAATGAAATTTATAATTTAGAAAATGCAATTTATACTTTAGAACAAAATTTAAATTCGACCCTTTAAATTAATTGCTGTTAATTTTTTTGAATCTTCATGATATCTTATAATTCTAAAAATAATCAATTGACACTTAAGCAACGATGATTTAAACTTCAGTACCTGTATTTACTAGACTACTTTGATTTTATTTACCGTCTGACACATAATACCTAGATACGAAGAAGTCAATAACCGTTATGATTATTCCAGGTATATTTAATCCTCTTAAATAGGAACGCATTCTATTTTTTCCATAATCTTCAATGAATTACAATGCAATGCATTTTAATCTCGTCAATTAAAGTATATTATTTCTCTTCATAATCTTCTTTAAATCAATTTTTTACAAATTGTTAACTCAGCTTGTATCACCTTTTGTGGAATAGTGCCGTTTGTATTAGAATTTTATTTCTTTCGTTGCAAACATTCAAATCTGTCATAACAATTTCCAAGAAAATGCGTCTGATAATCTATTCAGCATGCGTTAAATTCGAAATTCACAAGTAGAAGATACAATTCACAATTATAAGATGCAATTCACAGATAATCCCTCTTAAAATTCAAATTCTAATGAAACTTACAAATCCATCTTATTATCAGCGTAAGACTTTCGAGAAAACGCGAAAGGATATAAATTGTAAAGAAAACAACTTGAAAGGAAAAAATAATTAAAACGACAAATGAAACAAAAAGAATTCCTTTTAAAACACGAAAAAAGTTTTAAAATAATTATTATTAAAAACAAATTTCAATTACTAAATTTAAAACGAATTTAATTCGTGCCGAAATTTATTAATTACGACTTAAATTAAAATAATAAATTTAAAACTAATTCCATTCGTTCCCAAATTTATTAATTGCGGTTTAAAACATTTAGCATTCAATGTGTTCTATGCAAATGGAGATCAATTTTCTAGGTTGAATATTTTCAATTGATCTGTGCAAAATAGTAATACAATACAAACATGCTTTTATTCTATTTTAATCGAGTCACATCATCTGTCAATTAATTTGAAAGTAGAATGTCTAGTAATCGGATTGTTTCTAATGAGAATTAGAAAATATATGTAGTATACATATGACTATTAAAACTGTTTACAATTTTAAATTGAATGGTTCATTTGTCAGCAACACTATTAAAACTATTTTTAATTTTAAATTCAATTGTTCATTCGACAGCATTCCCAGGTGTAAATAAAAAATCGTCTTTGTACAATAATGATTTATTATGAAATTGAGAAATTTGTTCACTACACGAGAGTAATTTAGACGTGCTTTTTTAATCTTGATTACTTTTATTTTTATATATAATTTTATATAATCTTGGATGTCAAGAATTTCAAACATTAAAATATATACAAATCGAAGCGGGTCTAAAATTTTGATAGTTTAGTCAAGGCACTAAGACAAAATTGTAGACATATATGTTTTATACATCTAAAAATGTAATAATGTTAAAAAAAATAGTGCGTTTTAATTTAAAACTTGTGGACCAAAAATTGTCGGCAAGTGAGAAATAAATATTGCACAAAAAAACTTAATAAAACATACTTTTCACACATTAAATTATTACATCTATATCTAAAAGCGTTGACTTTGAAAATAATTAAACGAAATTAATTTATCGATACAAATAAGAATTAACGCTTATTTCTAGCCCAACATCACAGTCAAGAATCATTAACTTCCAATAACGTTGAAAATACATTTTGTGACTATCTTTTAAATATTTATCTTAATATTATATATTTTAGCTGCCTTAATAATCATAATAAATTTTCGCCTTTCCAAACATTGAAATATCTATTCAACAATGTTTTACAAATATTTTCATCGAACTCTGGTCTTAATTACAAAAAATCACTTGGTAGTCTAAAAATGTATTTTACCTTCAGTAAGTTAATTCTAGATCATGTCACCGGTATTTGCAACAGCAAATGCAAAATAGTGTTAAAATGATAAATGAATTGTCATAAAGTGCATGTAACTTAATGCCTGTATAAAATTCAATGTAATCAATACTTACATTATACAGGCATAAATTGAATATAATAATGATAATGTCAAATGAATTAATGGCACATTGTAATCTACATGTTTCTAAATTCAAGTAATAGAAATCTCGAAAATGATTGATTAAAATGACTGAAGACAAAATGCAGAGTTATAATGCAATAGAAGTCGCATTTACATGTTTCACGTTTGGAAATACTTTGCATATTTAAAAATATCGTAAATATTTGTATGAAAATTTATAATTTACCGCAGAAAATACATTTACACTTTAAGACTCAACATTCACTGACTTTCTGACAATTTATCATAGCCTTCAATATTATACTAAAACTATTTATCTTATTTGTTTTTTTAAATATTACATCTTATAAGCAAATAGCTGCGACGGATTGAACTAAGTATTAAATTACGGATGCATTATTTTGTATACGTTATATCAAATTTCGGATTTTGTACATATATAAAAAATAAAATACAATTGTTTTAACAATATTCATGAGTGTGTGACTTGTAGCTCCATACGTAAAACATTAAAGACTCGAGAATTACCTTACTAAAAAGAGCCTCTTTGATTTTGATGAATTAAGTTTCACATATTTAACCGATTATCTTAAAAGCTTTGGAAAAAAGTCTTTCTGAAATTATGCGTAGTTTAAAAAAAAACCTAATCCATCTTGTCAGACACAAGAGGGAATCTAACTATTCTTAATTGTCTACCAAAGTCGCATATTACACTATCTCGAAGTGGCAACATTTGTTTTATAAAGACACTATTATCCTTGTGTCCTAATCTCACTTCTCGAACAGGTTCGCCAGTTCTTACATCCCAAATAATTAAAGAACCCTGAAACAATATGAATTTATATAGATTTTTAATTGGAAATATAGTTCACCAGTCACTTAAAACGCCTGTTTACTTCCATCCTGACTCAAACCCTTAAAATTTATCCATTTCAACAAACATCTCTTATTTCTTTATATTACATGGAAAATAAACACTGCACTAACCATAGTAAATTATTAAAGCAAGTACCATAGCTATCCTAAATATTACGAATCTTTGTCAATAATAATAGGGCTCTTAGAATGCTGGGATTTAGAAATCCCCTAAAGATACATCTTTAGGAATGTCTCTGAATTCAGGAATATTACTGCTCTTAATTTTTTGTATGCTTTAATGCGACCTGTCTAGGATTTTAGTTTTGTAATATGGGTTCCATATTAGGATTCTCAATTACTAAGATTGGAGCGGGTTCAGGACATGTTTTTTAGATCTGTTACCAGACAAGCGGACATTTATTATGACCGTTTAAGCCATAATACAAACCATCCCCGTGTTTTTATCAAGGCTCAACTATATTGACCTCTTCTTATTTAAAATTATTAATGGAACTATAAATAGCCGATTAATTGTTTCACAAATAGACTTTATAGCTCCCACAAGAAGTATGAGAAGATGCAATTAATTTATTTAGTTATCGTTGTAGTTCCTCATCACGTGACCATAGGTCAAACAAATAAAGCACCTGTTTACTTCCACTCTGGCTCAAAACCCTTAAATTTATCCACCTGATCTTAACATTTTAAAATGTTAAGATGTAATGTGAACTTTAGTCAATCATCTACAAATGCTCTTGAATACTAGCAATTCCTTAATTTTTATAGAACTCAATAACTTTTTGTAATTAGTAACTATTAATTTATAATGAAATTAACGTACCTGAGTACTTGTTATAAGTAAGTTATGGGTCAGCATAACAAGTTCCAAACACAAAGAAATCCTTTGTGATGGAAGAGCATGTAACAGGTGCCCTTGAAAACGTTCCCAGACACACAATTTTTCGTCATGACCCATACTGATAACGTAAGAGGCGGAACAAGTAATAGAGGCCACAGCACCATCATGTGCTTGAATGCTGTACATACATGTTCCTGATAAAAAGAAGAAAATTTAAAGCCTTCTGCTTTGTAAATAAATAAAGAACATTGTCAAATGTTCATATTATTATGTTCAATAAATAATGAACAATTAAAATGAAAACAATTATTATTTGACCCCTTCAAGACATAGTAAGAATTCTTAGAAAAATGGAAACTTTACCAGTTAAAAGATCCCAAACGCAGAGCAATCCGTCTTGAGATCCACTTCCGGAAGTCATGGGATTCATTCTGTCTATAAAAAGACAGGAGATAGGACCACAGTGTCCATGAAGAGTGTATAAAGGAAGTTGATCCTCAACCCTGTACACTTTTATGGTGTGATCTTGACTTCCTGTTAAAACACGCCCGCCTTCACTATCGAGCACTGTTATCACTTGTTGATGCGCTCTGTGAGAAGACAATTTTATACACCGTAAATCTTCCTCAGATTGAGTGATATTTACATCCATAGGTGATCCTGCACTTCCTGTTCTTACGTGTGCTAAAATCAAATCGAATGATGAATTTAATTTAACAATTTTTAGAGTTTTCTTAATAAATAAAACACTTTGCTTCTTTCATTTAATGTGTTTTCATTCAAACACATTTACTTACTTCTTCTGTAAGATGTAAAACCCCAATCTATTTGTTGACCTTCACTGTAACTTTCTAGTTGCAGAAAATCTAGTGAACCATTCAATCTAGCTACAATTACTCTATTACCAACAAATTTCACAGCTGAGATTCCTAACCCCGATGCATCATCAAATAAACACTGTAAATAAAGTATGTACATTTTTTTAAGTCTGTTGAAACTGTATAATTTGGTTAGAATTAACAAATTGTATTATTATTAACTGTATAATTTAGTTAGAATTAACAAATTGTATTATTATTAACTGTATAATTTAGTTAGAATTCACAAATTGTATTATTATTGCTATTTCTTTTTTGTTTTCTATTTTACTGTATTTAATTCTTTGAGTAAAACTTTTGTTACCTTGAATCTACCAGTAGTGCCTTCCCAAAATTCTAAACTCCCATTTGCACAGCCAACGACAATTAAATTTTCCTGATAATCAATGCACCAAATTTGAGGCACATATACTTGCACTGTTTTATCAGTACCCAAAGAAGCTACACTATCAGATAGTCTATTTACTTTTGATGAACTTTGATTCGTTTGTTTAGTCTCATCACATCTGTGTAATTCTTTTAATTTCCTGTGATCATCAATAATCTGTTTGTATTGCTCTCCGTAATCAAAACCTTGATCATGATTTGACTGAATAGGGGAATACTTCAGACCTGAGAATTTTGTATTGATAACTGGTCTGAAGTCCGGGAGATCTAATGTTTGATTAGCAGACTTGCGCTTATTTAATGAAAAGTCGTTAATCTGGTAATTAAAATCTGTAGTGTTTCCAACAGAGTGCCTCTTGTTTGTAAATTCATGGTTTATTGATTGATAGCTATTCGATTCGTGAGAAGCTTTACGATTATGAATTGTAGGAGAACTAGAATAGAAGCCTTGAGACTTGACAATTTCCATTTCTCCTCTAGAAGGTGGAGAACCACTTTCATAATCTGACATTAATTCATCTTGATCATGCACTGGGTTTGTTAAATCTTTTTGAGGACTACTGAAAAACTGACGCCGATCAACAAAGCTCAATTGTTCTCCTGATATAGAGTCCCAAACTCTGATATGTCCAGCTAAACAACTGCTAGCCACAGTATTTCCATCTGTGGCAATGCATTCAACTTCTTGAACATGACCCTCGAGAACCAATGGAACAGCCTCAAATACCAACTGTGTTGCAGAATCTGATGCTTTTTCTTGCTGATGCCAACTTGTCCTCCATTCTGCATAATTTCTCGTGCAAATACATCGGTACAGTACTACCATTGTATAAGCAACGACAATTACACTCACGCAACAAAGTACTGCGGCCAAAAATATTTCCATTGGACTAGTCGGTATAAAAGGGGCATTTGTATTGAAACCGCGTCCTTCAGGTATCGTTGGCAAATCCATGTCTGCAATTGAAATGGGAAAATTAATAAAGTAGAACTAATGGTAAAAATTAACTATCAATCGTCATTGATAATTTTTACAATTCACCATTTTAAAAAAAGGTGAATTTAATTTAATGGTGGTTTAATTTTGATACAAACCTGAAAAATCCAAAGGGTCAAGAGCAGCTGTTGCCAAGCTTTGCCATTGAAATTGTTGAAGATCATTAGGATTGCTAATCTGTTTAGCAATCTGGGGACTAACTGCATACGATAGTTTAATTGTGGGAAGAATGATCATTTGTTTTCCGGCCATTGATATATTGTACATAGAAAGAATTGTTGACCAATGATACAACGAAAGGCGATTCCAAGGTGGGAAATCTACTGGTCGTAATTTATTTAATTCTTCGGTAATGTTCTTTGTTTCATATTTCTGGAAACAAAATTGTAAAGATAAATATCAAAATCGTTAAAAATTAAGTTTAGGATCTTAAACTCGACCACTGTTGTAAATTTTTAAAATCATTTCTATCAATAGATCACAAGATTTGTCTAATGATTATTCATCCAATCCAAGTAGAATAGAATAATAACAATTCAAAAAAGAATTTTACAAACCTGGTTATGTAAAGGATTAGGTGCCATAGTTGAGGAAGTTAGGACTGGCTTCACGGTGCTCATTTCAACATAATTATTCAGCACTTGAGGTTTATCCATATAGCCCTCTGATTCCGAATCTTGTTTTAAAGTATCACTCAAATGAATCATATGCTCCACGATACCAGAATTATAAATGATCATACTAATCCAAACGACCATCCAAACCATAAATGCTCGTTGAAATATTCTTGTTCTAGCCCAAAGGTGCACTAATTTCAATCGCTTAGGTATTTTTACTAGTGGCGTTGTGTTTTGAGTATTTGGCGCAATTACATTCGTTGGTCCAACAACACCATTTAATTTTGGATGAGACTTGGATCGAAATATGTTAGGTTTCTTGTTAGAGACGATTGTTGTGAAAGGTTGCTTACGAAATAGAGGATCATTTGAGAAGTGGTATTTTGTATTTTGAACAGAGAACTCAGATCTTTTAATATCAAACGCAAGAATAGTCGAGAAGAACAACATTTGTAGGAAGAAGTCACTAACAAGTCCCACAATAGCGAATATTGAAAATTCCTGTATCGCAGGCACAAAAGTGAACAATCCAATAGTCAAAATAGTGACCTCAGTCAATATGTTTTTAGTAATAGACCATCCTTCTTTTGATAAGCCTTGTGCGACACGAATTTTCACATCTAAATTTGATGGTGTGCTCACTACACTTTTTGTCAAAACTAGCACATTTTCCAAGCCAACAATAATAACTAAATAAGGAAATACTTCTTTTCCACTTAGGCTTAAAGTTAGTCCGAAAAAGAAACACACACCAACTGTCATTGAAAGGGAAGATATAACTGTCACTGTGGCACTAAATGCTATGCCTAGTTTTGACTTGACTAATTCAATCTTTCGCACTGAGAAGTAGACATAAACGAACAAAGCAATAAAAGTCATTACCAAGGGAAAGAAATCATTGTAGTTGAATTCGCCTGGATAAAATATGTGAAGAGTTTCATTTGCCAGTGAAGAATTAATCGCGGTTTTATCATCTGTTTGATGAAGTGAATAATATGTAGTTAATCTACGTCTCAAGCCGTCTATAAATCTGAAAAAGAGATATCATTACCAACTTTTTATAATAATTAAAATTTTAAACCAAATCTAGTTTGTTTACCTCGAGTCATATTCCTTTAAAAATAAAGTAACTGCATACTGTATAACTCTCTGCCGAACTCGAATAGGATATCTCTTAACTCCTGTTTCTTTTAAACTCATTCCAAATAGCATTTCTGCTATACTTATTTTTCCTTTCTGAAGACTCTGCAGAAATAAAACAATGCAATATCGTATAGTAATGTTGTGTCAATATTTACTTGACAATATATACAATATATACAATGTTGATAATATACAATGTTGACAATATACAATGTTTTCTCAACACAGCATGGTAATGTTCCTTAGTACATTTTTCTTGATGAATATTTATATATCTTAAAATTGAATTACAAAGAAAAGATACAAAATAAGATTGTTGTAAAACTTTTTACGAATAAACATTAAATATTAGTTGGTTTTATAAAAAGAAAAGACCCTAACTTATACCTGATAAGAAAATACAGTGCCGATTAAATTTGTGTCCTTATTAAAAGATTCAATGCTCCGTTGCCAAAAGTTCGCTGGAGAAAGAACAAGACAGTTGTATTCCGGTAGAACATCTGGCTTTTTAGTATTTCTTTTTTTAACTGCTTCCACGTGTAAGCAAATTTGACTAAGAGAATTTTTCCTGTAATGAAAATCATGTCAATCCACTCCATGTACCTTTTTTTATTTTTATCGGTATAATCTTACAAGCTGCAAGTAATTTTTTTCACTTATTTTTTTACAATAATTTAGCTTATATAATTTTCCTTCCTTATATTTTAAACATTTTAAAAATTAATATTTTATAAATTTATATTTTATAAATTTATAAAGTCGAAGTTCGACTTTTATTGTTATAAATTATCTACATAAATTTTAAGCTTACGTTTCATGATCCTGGTAATTTTGTATAATTTCTAAAAGATTATTCACTTCATAGAGTGGACCCCTAAAGGCGTCCATCAACGATAAATCTTCTGTCCATGGTAATACTGCACTCCGAAGTACTACTTGCTGAACATATAATTCGGAATTTTTTGAACCGTTTGACGATATAGTTGTATGGTTTACCACAACTTTGGGAGTGTTCCCAGGCATGGGTAAATTCACTAACGGATAACTGTGAACAAATTTTTTAAATGTAATTTTCGTGAAAATATGGTCCATAAAATTTTGTTTATCAATTGCTTCCTCATAAAGAAAGAACACTATTTATATGTTATTATTATTACTGTTAGTATTATTAAATATTATTTTTAATTTTATTATTATTATCATTATTATTAAATATTATTTTTAAATTGGGTGCCATAAAATATACCACTTAGGCACTTAGGTCCCGGTGGGAAAAGTCGAAAATTTCGATTTGTTCAAGATCACAAGGGTCACATTTTTAGTTTCATAAAAATATACAAAAGAATATAAAATATAAAAAAATATATAATATTAAAATATTAAAAATATAAAAATACATATAAATATAACTTACCTGCATAGTAAAATGACAGAAATAGCAAATGAAATCACAATTATAGGATGAGAAGAGCAAAATAGGCCGTGGGCATAGTAAAGGCTAGCCACCCTTTCTGGCAAACTGCGGGACATCTCTACATATCTTTTAGTGTAAAATTATCTGCACTCCTCTCTTCAGAATCTATAAAAGTATAATTACCAAAATTTGTATCTCGACCCAATGAAAAATTTCTGTATTGTGCCAGTAGTCTATTTTTCCAGTACGGGCACTGTACAATTCCACTGCTGCCAGTACTAGGCCGGTATAATTGCATTATGGCAGTACTGGGCCCGCAGTGGCATTTTGCCAGTACTGCGCCCGTACTACGCCCTTAATTTATTTTTTATTACTTATATAATAAGATTTACAATTACTAAATAACTATCAATATTATTATATAATAACTATTGTACATAATAATTATTTATCATCAAAATTTGTACAGGTGGTTAAATCAAAATATCTTTGGTTATGTACAAGAAACGAATGTTTAGCAAAAATTATTTCATTATGCAAAAAAAGAAATAGAATAACTTACTCTCTTCAATTGTTGTTTTTCATTAATTACATTCAACAACGTTAAGCGTAATTTCACCAAGACTCTTTTCTATCGGATTTCATATTTGCATCGGAATAATAATTTTTTGCCGTGCAATCACCTTTTGATTGACGTACGTAGTACGTTGGATGGCGTGCAACAGTGATAAATGTTTCGTAATATATTTCGCTAAAATTTGATGTGGCCAAGAACAGCGCGAAGGGTACACCCATAAAAATAACTGAGTCGCAAAAAAACTTTGCCCTCGTCTAATGTGAATTAGAGGTTATGTCCGAAGTATATAATTTTATATACTTTTAATACTTTTAAGAATCACTAACTCAATTTCACTAAAAATCAAGCTTAAGTGAAGTACGTTACAAATTTACATATTACTTAACACATGAAAGAAGTAGGAGTTAAATATTTCACAACTTTTTGTTGTTGTTGAAAACTGCCTGGTGAGTACGCAGTAGCAGAACGCAATGAAGTGATTCAAGTTCATTCTGCACAGACCACTATTAGACGTTATTTTATTCTTGAGCATTTAACAAGTCTGTAAAATGACTAAGTAAATGCAATTAATCTATGTTGGGTCCACACACGTGGCGAAAATAATAATTAATTTTTCGTCTAAAGTCTCAAAGATCATCACTGTGCGTCTGCGCAGTATTGATTACTGTCATTGGCTAGCGCTTTTAAAATTCAAACTCGCAATAGCGGACAGCCAATGAAAATCAAAATTTTTCGCGCGGGAAAAAACTCCACCTATCGCCGTCAAGCTGCACTACAATCAAACATATTCAACCGGTAAAGTTGCGCTCACAAAAAAATAATAATTTGTGTCTAGTGTCAAGTGGGTGCGTAAAATGAGAATATCACTTTTGTTAGTAGATAATAATTTTGGAATTCATGAAATATGGATATAATGTATGTAACTATTTTCAAATGCACCATCATTCTAATCTGGTTAACTACGCAAGTAATTTCACAATGTATTCAAAGCGGTCCTTGCTCTTGTTCTCTACCTGACGGTGATTTTTACGATTTTTCTAGTCTTGAAAATGAAGGGTTAGTATTTTGTGACATTTTAATTTAAAGCCCATTACGTAATCAATGTATATTTGATATTTGGAATACATAATTACGCCATTGATGCATGCATAAAATTTTCAACAATTTTCCTATCTCAAATAATATTTCCCAGCTGTACCGGGAAACCGGATATTAGAATTTCCTGCGCATATTCCAGTGTTATATTCATAAAAAATACCAGTTATAAATAAACAAGAGAATTTTATGCACATATGTTTTCAACAATTTGCATCATGTTCTAAAATTATATGTTATTTCTGCACAAGAAAGAAAAAAACTTGAAAAAAAGAATTTTATTTCAGACCATTAGAATTAAAAAACGGAAATGTTTCTTTCTGGTTTCAACCATGTAAGGATGTTGTTCTGTCGAATATTACAGTTGACGATGGATGTCAGAAAGTTTCAGTAAGAATTTACTTTATTGTTCTTTATGAAAATTATATAAAACTTGTAACACAAATTTTCTATACTAAAAATTTTAAACCTATACACTAAAAAATTCTGTACAAAAGTTCCAATGAATAATATTTGGAGGCATATTAAAGCGCGCATAAGTGGTTCTAGTATCTATAAAATGAGAAATATTTTTTAAACATTTTTGCAGTTATGCACTTGGGATAAAAATAAGCCCATACCAAAGGGTCCTGTGAGTCTTGGTACTTTGTCAGAAAGTAAAATAGAGCCAGTTGCAGGACATGATAAACTTCTCAAGTTAGTGTACAGACATAAAAACCACATAACAAATATTAACTTAATATGTTGTATAGGTTGTTCTACGAGACTTACTATTAATGAACCTTCAACTAATTCTTCTATCACGGTAAGTAGTATTTTTAACTTATGAAGTATAATCCTATAGTATATGATTGTGAAGTATAATCCTATGGTATATGATTTAAATCTTTTTTAATCAAATTTAAAATTACATTAATTTTCTATGACTTTAAATGTGTTATTATTTTAGAATTTACTATTCATGTCTACACATTTATGCAAACACCAAAGAGAAGGAATGTCTGGTGGAACTGTTTTTTTCATAATGCTACTAGTATTTGCCGGATTATATTTCATTGGGGGAGCTCTTACCTTGAAATTCTTACGAGGAGCAACTGGCTGGGAGATGTTACCGAATCACGAGTTTTGGTGTGCTATTGGAAGACAATTTAAGGTAATATTAATTTCTTTTACAATTTCAATTATTTTCAATTTTTTAATATTGCTACTTTTTAACACAAAAATTGAAACCGTAACATTTTGTAGTGCTAAAAAATTGTTTATCGCTAAAGATAATTTGTTCTTTCTTTGTTTAAAAAAAGTACTAATGTGTGTAAAGTACTAAAGTACTTAAAAAAAGTACTAAAAAAGTACTATAACTTATGTGTAAGAAAAAAATTGTAGTTCCAAAGAAATATGTTTTTTGTGTGTAAGAAAGAGATGGACACAAAAAGACACAACTTCTTTATTACTGGTAAAAAAAATTAATATTGTAGTATTTTTCTACATCCGCTTTTTATTAAATTGTTAATAATTTTGTCACAAGATCTTTTGCGATATATAGATGATCTTAAAATTGGTGTATATACATTTGTTCTTTAATTAATAGAACTATTATAGTAGCTTTCATGATGGAAACTTGAATTTGATTTAAAATATTTTATTATAACATGGTTAATCTCTGACTCTTATTAAACAGTAAAATTTGGGGCCTTTATCACATATAATTGTATAAATCAAATTAAATATTGGTAAAGTAAATTTTAAAAAGTTTAAATTTTCGCGCCACTCTCATGATAAGTATAATTTACACTTTATCATATGGGAGTGAAAACCACTAAAGTAGGATACGCTACCTCGTGGTGTATATTATAACTATAAGAAGAGTAGGTAGGTACAACAGGCTCTCAGCTGTTCAGTAAGAAAAGTAGACAATTTTGTCCGTGCTTTGCGCAGTGGAAATTTAGGAAAATATTGTTTGTCATTTGTAAATACACAAGAACCTCGATTTAGCGGTCGGCTCGGGGGTTGATCGTTGAAATGAGTCAAAATAGAATTTAAAGTTCAAACAATGAAACGGCCGCTAAATGGAGGTTCTAGTGTACCGCAAAAGGTCTTATAAAAAATTAATAAAAAAATGTTATAGCTCTTGAAAAGAAATTGTATATATAATGAAAGCGTTTTGTGCTGTAAAAAAGTTTTTTATCAGTTACTGAGAAGTTTAGGTTACATATAGACCCGTTCAAATAGAAATACTTTTATTAATATTTTTATTATTTTATTATTTTATTATTATTAATAATATATATTAATATATAATTCTTATAATATAAATATATATTAATAATATATATGTGACTGGTCACGGTGAAAGGGACCTCCGCTGCAATCAAAGTTGAGGTTATGTTTGTGTTTTTTGGAATG
>WNHD01000234.1:0-48637 GCA_011057455.1 Ganaspis sp. Gsp50 | reverse complement strand
ATTTAAAACAAATAAATAATTTAATTGGTTCTGAGACAAATATACGGTTATTTGTTTCAAATAAATTATATTTAATTCAAATAAATCTTTTCTCTGGGTTGCAAGATTTATTCGTAAAGATAGAGGATTTTATTCCCCGATGTATAACATACGTCGGTTCGAAATTGTATCTCTTTTATGAATTCAGAAAAATGTTTGTTCAAATCAAATAAACATTTCTTTAAATTCAACGAATATTTGTTTAAATCAAATAAATAATTGTTTCATGCAAACAAATATATTGACATTTGATTCAACTAAAATTATGATTGATTAAAACAAACAACAAACATAACATTTTGCAACAAATAATTTGTAAATTAAAAAGAAATAATTTTTTCAAACATTTGTTTGACCGAGAAAAAAGAATTTTTGAAACAGGAAGAAAAACATACTAACAACTTATTTTTTTTTAAAAAATTTTTTTTTAAAAAAAAACAAGATTTTCAATTCAATACAAGAATTTTTAAGTTTTAATTAAGAAATAAATTCTAAAAAGAGTCATGCAGTAAAAATGAAAAATGTACGAATGATCAGAAAAATATTGATCAATTGTACATTTTTTTAATTTTGCTCGTTTTTAAGACTTTCTTTGTTCTTTGGACTAAGATTCTTATTAAGAATCACTGAAAAATGAATTAGTAGGATAAAAAGTTTTGATGTAAACCAGGAATACATACTTTGAATAAAGAATTAATAAATTAATATTGATTCAAGAATACACATTCTAGGTCCGAATCTAAAAATAGATAAGATCCAATGCATTTTTGCATTGAATGAAGAAAATTTTTCTCTCAGTGCGTATGTCAGATAAATGTTTATTTGATTTAAAGAAACTTTTTTCCCAGTCTGCAAATTATTATCAACATTTAAATGCCAGCTCAACGATTTTTGATTCACATTTTCGATTTTTGAGGAAAGATAAATGAGATCAGAATTTTTAAAATATTTTATTTCACGTACATTGTAAAAGAAGAGTGTTTTTGCAAGAAAAGCTACATTTTAATGGACATGATTGTTACTTGTAGTTACACACGTGACATGTAAATTATAGTTGCCGTTTGTCATTAAATTAATTACTGTTTAGCAAAAGATTCTATTTCAATGTCTCATTTATGATATTTCTTTCTTTATGATTTCTGTAGTAAGTTTTATAATACGTCCCTTTTAAAATATATATATGTATAAAAAAAATTCGTGAAAAGGAAGCTATTTATAAAAATTGTTATACAATTTTTAGATTTAACAATTCTTTATTCTTTGTTTTTTATACACCTAATTTATACTATTTCAGAAATTTGAAAAAATAAACCTTTAGAATTTTTCCAATTTTTTTGAATAAACGTTTTATCAATTAAACACTACGCCCTTGACATTAGCTCTTGGTATTTTGTAATTGAAAAAACAATGAAACTCTCGTTACGAAAAGTTCAAAGGCTTTTTAGCTTTCATTAGGTACTTAATATAGATCTGGGGACATGTAGGAAAATTAAAACTTTCCTTGAAACTTAAATTGTCACATTGATCGAATAATCATGTGAAAATGTTTGTGAAAGAATCCCTACATTTTTATATAAAACAATATAAATTGATAGATTGTTTTAATAATGTAATTGCATACATTGTTTAAAAAATGTGATTTTATAAATTGTCCTAACAATACAATTTCTTAAAAATTGGTTTAGCAATGTAATTTCTATATTGTTTAACAATGTGATTTCTACATTGTTTTATCAATATATAAATTGAAAACAACAACAATGTATATAACAATATTGAAAAGAACTCAGAAAATAATTTCGAAAAAGTCTATTTACTTCTTTAGCTCATAAAATTCTGTCGACTTGTTCAGAAAAATCGTAGAATTATAATAAAACCTGTAATTAATAGAATACATTTTGAATATATTTTATTAATGTTTTTTCTTAACTCAAAAATCTAACATAGTCGATTCATTTTAAAACAAACATGAATTCATCTAAATAAATCCATTTAAAAAATTTACAGGACAATTGAAAATTGAAATGTGGTGAAATTTAATTAATGTCGCTAAAATATTTAATATAGACGTCGCTAAAATATTTAATATAGATGTCGCTAAAATATTTAATAGACACCACTAAAATATTTAATACATGTCACTGAAATACATAATTAATTGATTTTACATACCTACTAATTGATGTCACAAAAATACTTAATTTATGTCTTAATACTTAATTTATAAACTACTTAATTGATGTTACTACAATATTTAATTGATGATACAATTTATTATAAAATGTAATCGACAAAAGCTAAAATTAAAATTTTCATCAATTATATGCATTAATAATAATAATAATTAATTAATTATTATTAATAATATTAATAATTAATAATTATATGCATTTTATTTTGTCATAAGTATAAATTTTCAGCATAAGTATAAGAAAATCGTTGAATGGGATTAGTTATTGTTAGAAAAGTGTATTACATGTGCAACTTGAAATCGCTTCTTGCATAGTTTTTGTATCAACTGAAACCTTCCGCATTGGAATTGCACTGAAGACTTTCTTGACTTTCATTTTCTAGCACGAACCATTTCTATTACTTCGCTACCATCCATTCATTATTCATTACAGATATATTGTAAAACAATTTCTTTGGCGATAATAATATTGTAAACACGTTTCGCAAATTCAATTATAATGAATTATGAACAATCCACAGTTGCATTCATTTTTACATTTTAATTAATCTCAATGAAAGAAGGATCTAAAGTATGCACAAAAACGCAGTTGTTCCAGAACTTCCAGAAGACTTGTTTGTGATTTTTGAATTCATCAAACTGAAGAACTGCTTTTTTTATTTATACACAGTTTTCTAATTTTATTTATGTATATTACAGAATCACTTCTTATATAAATGTCGGCGCAAGAGTCAAAATTTTTAATTGTTGAAAACGCTAGAATTTTAAAGTTTTTTAAGGGCGTAAGTTTTATTGGCGCAAGTTTTGCCTGCGCAAGTTTTAACCTAACCTAGAATATGCATTCTTCATTTAAGAATAATTATTCTTTATTTAAAAATAACTGTTTTTTGTTCAAGAGGAACCTTTTTTCGTTCAAGAATAACTGTTGTTCATTCAAGAATAACTATTTTTCATTTAAGAATAACTATTTTTCATTTAAGAATAACTATTTTTCATTCAAAAATAACACTATTCTTCATTCAAGAATAACTGTTCTTGATCCAAAAATCTATTCTTGATTCAAGAATAACTATTCTAATTAATAATAAAACTAATATTATAACTAATTTTAACTAATAAAGCTAATTAATAATAAAACTAATTATTTATTCTTTATCTCATTATTTATTCTTGATCTAATTATTTACTCTTAAACTAATTATTTATTCTTCTCTCTAAATCTAAATAAGTGAAATCTACTTATTTTTTAGTCAAAAGTCTTCCACCACTTACAAATAAGTTAAATTTCACACAAAAATAAGTGAAATTTCACACAAAAAGAATCGCACATTTTGAATACACTCTCATTATTGATGAGAATGTAATAAGTAAAATTTCACACAAGAATAAGTGAAAATTTCACTTATTGAAATGACTGGAAGACTTTTGATTTAAAAATAAGAAGATTTTACTTATTCAGATTTAGAGAGTTGATGCAAGAATAAGCTATTCTTGGTTGAAGTATTGGTATTGGTTCTTGGCATTTATTTTTGATCCAAACCTAAAAATCCTTTTGATTAAGGCCATGTCCAATATCCTAAATGATAATCTAGGAATCTACCTTTATTTATCTTTCTCCTGCAGTTGTTTTTAAAAAATAACTGATTTGTAAATAATTTGTGAACAAAACATTCATGACTCATTTCAACGTTTCGTAAGACGATTCCCGAAAATTTAAAGCGATACATTTTTGCGTTTAAGCGCAAGTAGTTTTAAGAAATCAAGTCGATATAAGAATGATGTTAAACTTATTTTTGTGGTACTTGCGCTTAAAAAAGATGTCACTTAACTTCGAGAATCATCTTAGGAAACCTTGAAATGCGTCAAGAATGTTTTCTTTACTATTAATTTAGAAAAACAATTGCGGGAAGAAAGAAAGATAAAGATAGATCCCTAGATTACCATTTAGGATCTTGGAGATGGCCTTAATTGCATATATTCTTAAAACGAGAATAAATGACGAGTACATTTTAATTCTTGTTTCACAAATTCTTTTTTCTCACAATCAAATCAATCAATCTAATTTTTTGTTTCTTTCTTCACCGTCTTCTAAAGTAAAAAAAATTACGCAAACGCAAATTAATTATTTTAATTCTATGAAAAATTTACTTTCAAATGAGCTCAAGAGCATGAACAAATCTCTATTTTTTAAGAAGAGTTATTTAAAGACATAATTATTTATTAAGAATAAGACTTCTTAATATTCTTAAGAAAATATAACCATTTGCATTATTTTTTCAATAACGGCTTCAAAAATTATCAAAAATGTTTCATTGTAATTTTATTTCTTTTTGCAATTCTGATAATTTTGAAACCAATTGAAAGGAAATTATTTTCTTTTTATATTGCAAAAAGAAATGAATACGAAGAAGTGCGTCAAATTATCTGTCAAATAAAAAAAGAAATATATATAATATTTCTATGTTGTTGGATTGTAGTGTGCCTAAAATAATAATATACATGTATATTTAGTAGGTAAATATATTAATAAATTTATGAATAGTTAGGCAGGGTATTTATTTATTTCATCAAGATTAAAATGAAGTGCACTGACAATTTTTCACGTGCCACTTTCGTTACCAAACGTGCGCAAAGTTACGCATTTAAATTGCATTGTAGGAATTTTAATTAGTTATCTTTACAACCTGATTCTACGTGTCTCTAGATCATTATAAAATTTTCAATAATGTGCCAAGTCAAGTTCAATGCTTCAGTTTTGTTCTAATAATAAAAACCCTTTCACAAGATTTTCTCTTTTTATTTAATTTATCTTATTATGCAATTAGTTTATTTTAGTCACATTTCTTTTAATGTCGTTTCTGCTAATTTCATTTAGTTTCATTTTTTTGCTATTTCTAAAATTTAATTTAAATTAATTTCATTTCATTTCATTTTATTTCACTTCATTTCATTTCATTTCATTTCACTTCATTTCATTTCACTTTCTTTGATTTCCTTTCATTTCATTTCACTTTATTATTTCATCTCTTTTAATTTAATTTCATCTCTTGTCATTGAATTGAATTTTTGTATTTTTTTTTTAAATATTACATGCTTTAAAGTTCATCGTTTACGATCCTTAATATTTAAGAAAATTTGAATGTTAAATAAAATGATTGCTAGTAGATTGAAATTAAGTTTTTCAATATCAAATTGAAGTTTGATTATTTATTGACGTCGTTATTTCCTTAAAGAGTAGATTCTTGTTTATAATTTTCCTCTGTATGATTTAGCTTCTTTTATGAACTTCTTTAACATGTGAATTTTTAAGTTATAATATTCTATTTCTTCTGCACTACGGAACTCTAAATTAATTTGTCTTTCTGTCGTTTCCGATTCCTGTCCCCTTTCACCCTCTGCTTAGACTCTTTGACCTAAAAAGCTGAAATTTGGTACTATTTATCAAAATAAAAATAAATCCTTTTAAAAATCTTTGCAAAAAAATTATATTTACCACATACGTATATGTGGTAAATATAATTTTTTTGCCGGTATGCATACCGGCAATAGAAATATCCTGAATTGGTACCCAAAAGTTGCAAAATTCTTAAAAAAAATTTCCAATTTAATTATTTTACACATCCAAAATAAGTACAAAAATCTCTGAACAAAAATGTGTGTTCATTAAAATACGATTTAAGCATAAGGTATGAAGTAGTTTCGAAACTTTTTTTTAGATGTAAATAAAGATAGGAAAAACGCAAATCTGGCTGAGACCCAAAAGGATTAGAAACAGCGAAAGTTATCGAATCGACAATCAATGGGTGCTTGAAATTGATGCATGGCACGATGAGTCCTATAAATACGTATAGGGGTCACAATTAGAGAGCAAACTCAGTTTTTCTTCAACCTCGATGCCACCAGGAACTAATTTTAATATGAAGTTCATTTTGGTAGTTGCAAATTGTATTGTTTAAAAAAAATCCCCCGAGAATGTGAAATGTGTTTATTTTCTTTTTTAAGTGTACACATCTTGACTAATGGATTTTTGCCCTAGAAACAACATGTGCATTAGTGATCTTACGAGTGTTATTTATTAATTAATTACGCGCATAATTAGTGCAAAGAAAATTAAAAATCGATTAATGAGCTTAGCGAGTCACATTAAATTTTTGCATATTTCAGTAATGGATTTTATTTCTCGAGTTGAATTTTTATGAGATGTGTCTAGTGTTTACAACTAATTTTTAATTAATTATTATTACAACTAATGATTAATTAATTAGCATTGAAACTCAAAGTTAATTAATTATTATTACAACTAATGATTAATTATTTATCATTAGAACACAAGATTAATTAATTATTACAACTAATTATTAATTAACTAGTGTTTACAGCTTATGATTAATTATTTATCATTGGAACTCAAGATTAGTTAATTATTATTACAACTAATAATTAATTAATAATTGCAAAACAAGGTTAATTAATTATTATTACAACTAATGATTAATTATTTATCATTGGAACTCAAGATTAATTAATTATTACAACTAATGATTAATTAACTATTGTTTACAACTTATGATTAATTATTTATCATTGGAACTCAAGATTAATTAATTATTATTACAACTAATGATTAATTAATTATATCATTGCAACTCGTGATAAGACTGCGGGATCTTGTGATAAATAAATAAATAAATAAATAAGCTTAATTTGATTGAATCTCAGTATCAATACATTTTTCGAATTTTTTGTAATAAAAAACATTGTTACATCAAATTGATGATAATCTTGGTTTTAGAATCGATTTTATAATTTACCATTTAATAAAGTAATCGATAATACCATAAGTTGAAGACATTGAAAGAAATTGAAGACATTTGAAACAATGTGTAACAAGTTTAATAGAAGTTCAGAAACTTGAGGGAAAAATGACAAAGTCGATGAAAATTAGGAGAAGGGCATAAAAATAGTGTTATTGATTATAAAAAATTTTCCAACAATATTCAATTTAATTTTTAAACATATGATTTACGCGAGTTCTCTACACGAACATAATGTCCTTTGTAATTTAACCCTTTCATGTTCAACTTTTTATTCACACGGATAAAAAAACTTTTCAATTAATTTATATTTTATATGATCCAAACGAGAACTTTGAATTAAAAAGTATTTTTTTGTTTCTAATTTTAAATTGTTTAAACAAAATTTGAATTCAAAGGACATTGACAACTGTTTTATTTATTGTAGGTTTCATATCGCTTGGAAATAAATTGGTCATATTCTTATTTTAAAGAATAAAAATAAAAATAATATTATTAATAATAATATTATAATAATAAAAAATAATAATAATGACAATTATAATAATAAAAATAATAATAATAATGAGAATAATAATAAATAATGCTTCCCTAAGAAGATGCAATATGATGATGATGATGATGATGATGATGATGATGATGATGATGATGATGATAATGATAATAATAATTGAAACTTTTTACATCCGCGTATTAAAAATGATGATCATTAATTAGAAACAACAAAAATTATAAATAAAAATAATAAAAATGAAACGATTTTTTATAATGTTTTGAAAAGGATTTTAAACATCAGTTGTGAATAAAATCCGCCTAGTTAAAGAATTTTCTGAAAAAGTATATTTTTGGGGATGAAATATTTAATAATTTGTATTTTGTTTTTGCAGACAATGGCAATAATTGTTGCTGCTACGTCAGCAGTAACAATTGACAGACGAGAAAGAATAAGTTCTCGTTATGTGAAAAAACATGGAAAGAGAGGAGCTTTTAGCGTCGAGTATGGTTATCCAGAAATGGATCCTGCACCAGTTTATGAAGCATCAAATCATCCAGTAAATCCATCTGGAATAGAATATCCATATTCATATCCACATCCGGTTCCAGTGCATCCTGAACCTACACAACATCCAGTTCCAGTTCAACCTATCGGTTAGTTCCATTTTGTAATAAATTTTATTTTATTTTTTAAACTTTTCTATTTTGTTGACCTATTTGCTTATTTGTTTTTATTTGTTTTATTTACTTTATTTGTTATTTTAACTTTTATTTATTTTATTTTATTTATTGTAACTTTTATTTTATTCATTTTATTTACTTTATTTATTTTATTTAGAAATAGAATAAAATTTTTAAAAATAAATAAAATTAAATTGAAAATAAAAAAAATTAAATTAAAAATTGGAAAAAATAAAAAAAATAAAAATTATATAGTTTAAAAAAAAACATTATTTTATTTTATTTACTTTATTTATTTTATTTTTTTTTTTATTTTATTTGTTTATTTATTTTATTCATTTTATTTGTTTTATTTAATTATATTTAGTTTTATTTTATTTCATCTATTTATTTACATTATTTATTTCACTTGTTATCTTTTTTCTACACTAGGAAAAAAGTTTCTTTAAAAAAATTAATGTTATCATCATAAATGTTCCCTGCGTAGAATAATTTTTAAAATAATGTTCAATTAATTTGTATTCTATGCTTAATAGTGAAAAATCGTGCTAATTACACCTCGCCCTGACTTTGACTTTAACTTTTTTTCTATAATTGATAGTTACACGTGACACAATCCCAGTAAATAAATAAAATATTCCAAACGAAATCGATTAAACTTTTCATCAAGTCCTTACTTAAAGTTTTTTGAATGTTTCATTTATTTAGAAAAAATTAAGTTTTGAGTGGGAAAACTTTGCTACAAACTTGACACGAGTGACAAGTACACTTGTTAAAAAAATCCTGAATGTCACATGTTACGTGTGACATTAGACGTATAATTACAAGTTACATAGTTAGAAACGGTTTTAGAATTATTGGAATATTTATTGAAATTCAATAGATGCTTTATTTACACAAATAAATATTTATATATTTTTTAAAAATGTCAACGAATCTGAGAGTATTTTTTGCAATACGATGCACTTTATAATTTATGAAGAATTAGGTACCGCCGCCCCCGCTCGATCTTTTCTATGGCACTCTTCTCACGCCGCCGACCACGCTCGACCCTCGACCGAACCTCTTCTTTATAACATTAGCGTTCATGTTTTCGTTTTTGCTTTTTTATTTGAAACAAGAAATGATTGAGAAGAGATGATTCAAGAAGAAATTGAAGAAATTATTTCATTGACTAGATCATTTATTTTAATACAATCATTACTTTCAATAAGGTTTACATTTTTATTTAATAAATAAAGATAAAGAAACAAAAGCTAAAGAATGAAAAGCTAAATAAGTTTACAAATCGGTAATTATTTTTTTAATATAAATCAGTTAACTTAAATTTAATAAAAATATGTGACTAGCTTTGAAGAAAGGGATCGTTATGTTTTAAAAATAGGTTATGTTTGATCACAATTTTAACTTAATTAACGCTTCCATTTTAATAATTTGTGGACAGAAACACTTTTTCTTGATAGTATATATTCTAAACTTTCGAGAGAAACTCTCTTTTATTGCAAATAATTATAAAAAAAACCTTTTATATCGAGTTAAAATTACCATCAAACATAACCTACATTCAAAACACTCTAAGGTCCCTTTCTTCGTCAGAAAAAAATACTTTTATATCAGTAGTTACATAATATTCATATTATGAAGATTTCTTTCAACTGTTTTTCTTTTTTTTTCAGTCCCAACCTGAAATTTTATTCGATATGTATTTTAACTTTTAGAACGTTTAATTCAATAAACGGTAAAAATTTATGCTAATCGTAATTTAAGGTCTAATATCTCCAGAAACATTAATCTAAACGATTTAAGCTATAGAACCCTTTTGTAGGAAATTAAATTTCCAAAAACTTCGTCATTTACATTTTTTTGATAAAATTAATTATTTCAGGTATAACAGCAAAAAGATTATTGATTAATTATTTCATTATAAATTAATAATCAATTCATTATTATAGATGACTAATTAATTAATTATTATAGATGATTAATTAATTATTATAGATATGATTAATTCAATTAGTTAATTATTATAGACGATTAATTAATTATTATAGATATGATTAATTAAATTAGTTAATTATTATAGAGGATTAATTAATTAACTATTATAGATTAATAAATTATTTATTATAGATTAATAAATTATTAATAAATAATAATTTGCATTTAATTTCAAAGTTCCAGCGGTGCCAGTACCTCATCCAGTACCGGTACCTCAACCAGTTCCGGTACCACAACCAATTCCAGTACCACATCCAGTAGCAGTTCCTCAGCCAGTTCCACATCCAGTGCCAGTAGCAGTGCCAGTAATTCAGACAGTCATAAAACATGTACCAGTGGAGCGTCTAGTACATGTGCCAGTAGACCGTCCAGTACACGTGCCAGTAGACCGACCAGTACATGTGCCAGTAGACCGGCCAGTACCGGTTCCAGTAGACAGGCCGGTGCCAGTAGCAGTTCCAGTTCCAAAACCCTATCCAGTACATATTGAAAAAATTGTCCATGTGCCAGTAGAAAAAACTGTCCATGTCGATCGACCTTACGCTGTGCCAGTCGCAGTTCCCAAACCTTATCCAGTTCCAGTTGAAAAATATATTCATGTAGACAGACCGTATCCAGTTCATGTGGCTGTGCCAGTACATGTACCTAAACCATATCCCGTGCCAGTAGCCATACATACTCAGTATAAACCACTTCATGGCTGGTAGTTCATATTCCAAACGTAGAATAATTTTTTTTATTACTCATATTTATTGCACTTTATTTTTTACTGTAAATTCAATTAAAAAACAGAGAATTCAGGTGGAAATTCCTGGCTGTCTAATAAATGTGTTGGTTATTTCAAAAATGCTAGAGGGTTTTTTAGATTTTTAAAAAAAATTTAAAAATGGTAAAAGAGCTTTATAAATGTTCGTAAAAATATTTAAGGCGGGGTGGTAAAATTTGCAACAAAGCGTTGTAAATTTTTCAAGACAGTACGATAGAATCTGCAGACAGTATAGTAAAATTTGTAAGACAGGTTAGTAAAACTTGCTTGCAGTATGGTAAAATTTGTGTGACTGTCTGATAAATGTTTTATAAACGAATTGGCTCTATAAAATAAGCTAGAAAACTTGTTCGAAATGGTAAAAGAGCTTGGTAAATTTTTTAAGGCAGCATGGTAAAATTTGCAAGCCAGTACAGTAAAATTTGCAAGGCAGCATGGTAGAATTTATAAGACGTATGGTAAAATTTACAAGAGAGTAAGCAAAATTTGCAAAATAGTAGGGCAAAATCTGCAAGACAGTACGGTAAAATTGACAAGACAATACGAAAAATTTGCAAGATAGTAGGGCAAAATCTGCAAGACAGTACGGTAAAATCGACAAGACAGTACGAAAAATCTGCAAGATAGTATGTCAAAATTTGTAAGACAGTACGGTAAAATCGACAAGACAGTACGAAAAATCTGCAATATAGTATGGCAAAATTTGCAAGACAGAATTGTAAAATCTACAAGACAATACGAAAAATTTGCAACACAGTATGACAAATGCTACAAGTCAGTGTAGTAAAATTTGTATGACAGTTCAGTAAAATTTGCAATACAGTATGGTAAAATATGCGTGATTGTGAAGTTATGACATTTATACAATAAACAACACAGAATTTATTAACAGAATTCGTTTCTCTTTATTTTTTATTTATTTATTACATGTATAAATATATATTTTTTTATCTCGAAATCCATACTTTTAAAATGTACTAAGAATATAGTTTGAAATATTAAAGAAAAGATCAAATGAAAAAATTAATAAAAGTGAAACACCTGTCCAAAGATGAATACTTATTATTAATTAAGAATTATTATTATTAATCATTATTTTTAATTTTTACTCATTCTGGGAAATTTCGACAATACGTTTTCTTTATCAGTGGCATTTGATACTTGCATTTCTTTCTACTTTTAAAGTTGAAATACGTTTGCATTGATTCAATTCTGGGTAGTCCTTGTTGAATAGTTCATAATTCTTATATTGCTCAAACATTGCAATGACAATAAATTCCAAGTCATGATGAGTTCTAACCTAAGATTCTAACCTAAGATGAGTTCAAACTTCAATGTTCAAATTTCAGTGTGTTCAAACTTGTCGAAATCTTGATTTTGACTTCTTCTTTCACTGCAGTAATTTTTATTTACAAAAATGAAGATTGCATTCATCGCAATTGTCTTCCAAAATAAAAAAAATTTGAGTGCTTTCTAATTGATTGAATATTTTAGAACATTATTTTATCGCGATAATGTTGTTTTCAAAAATTCAAGTACTGAAAAATTTCATCTCTGGAGCTTAATTAGAAAAATAAAATGAAATCATAGAAAGTAAAATGAAATCGTAGAAAATAAAATGAAATCGTAGAAAATAAAATGAAATCGTAGAAAATAAAATAAAATTGTTAGAAAATAAAATAAAATGAATTTTTATTAGTACCTCTTAACACTAATTAAAAACTGTCAATTTTCGTTTTGTAGCGAAACTGATTTTTGTTAAATGAATAAAATATCTTATAAAAACGAAAACGCTTTTAAATAGTAATGATTTATTTTCTATTCTGTAATAATTTCATTGTCGAAGCGACGATAATTAATTGACGGGATTGAAGTAATTGGCTCAAGTGAAACAAATATTTAATTGACATAGAAAACGTGTATTTGCGTTAACGAAAATCATTAAGGTAATGTTGGTCAGGGTTCGTAAATTCTAGCAAAAAATAATAGTTCTTTGTCAAATTATTATTCGAGTTGAAGAAATTGAGTTTAGAAACTAGAAGTCATTAACGGTAAGAAATAAATTATGGTTGAAAATTTTATTTACGTATTTAACATAATTAACTATCTATTAAATAATTAAATTGCTTACATTTAATTTCTTGATTAAACGACTATATTAATAGAATACAAGTCAAATTAAATAAATAGTAAGTAATAAAATATATGTAATAATAATAATATAATATAATATTAAATATAGTAAATAGTAAATAGTAAATAGTAAATAGTAAATAGTAAATAGTAAATAATAAAAAACTAAATTAGTAAATAAATATACTTAAATATAAATAACATAAATTAATTAATGAGATGAATATTTATTATTATACGAAGTTGCCATATACTAATTAATCAATAAAACAAATTTATTGACTAATAATACACAAACCAATAAATTAAACAAATTAGTTACAAATGAAAACAAAACCGCTGTTAACTTGTAGAAAATCATTGTAGAAAAAATCATTCATTCATATGTGAAATTTGACCAATAGATAGCGATATTTGACACAATAAATTGGTAACTTTTAAACTTTGACCAAATAAATCAGCAACCTTTAAAATTTGACTGATTCATTCATGCAAATATGAAAATTAATTGATTAAAAATATTTATAACAACAAGACAGTAATAGTTTCCAACAAGTAACTTTGCTTCCTACCTCAAATGAAAAGAACAACAAAAAGTTACAAAGGATGTAATATATAGATTGTAATACAAATGTACGCAAGGTAAATTGAAATCTCAAAATAATTTATAATGTTGATAAAAGGTGCAACTTATTTATGAGATAATTGCAACTTTGAAATGTTTGCAGAAAAACTACAAACCAATAGGGGTCGAAAGCGTGTCTGAAATGACAAAGTTGTTAGGAATGACACATCTATAGGTGAAAAGAATTACATTACATGTGCCACGGAAGAAATTGCAGTAAGGTCAAACAGCGTTGGTCTAATAAAATGTTAAATAATTAGACTCTTGGCATTGAAGATTTTCTTTCCTTGTGACATCGCAAACATTAAAAAGCAGTGTTGGTGAAATCCCAGCTGATCATGAATGGAGTATGTGTAAAAATCCATAGAACCTCATTATTAATTAATATTTCTTTACCACCTTCGCGCTCAATAGCAGGTGTTGCTCTTGACACCAGTGACTATATTTCTTATCAATATCCACTTTAAGAAAGACCCCGGTGTCTATAACTTAATTTCGTGCAATTGTATTTACTTTTACTTTCTTTTATTGATAATACTCTTTAAATTATTTTTTATTGTCTTCAAAACTTCGTTTTAGTAATATACATATAATTATAATGTGGTAATTTAGTTTTAATAGGATGTTACTACAGGTGGTTGTGTTCCGAATAACTTCCTATATGCATTTTCCCCACTCCTGAATTCGCGCTTTGTACAAAATTGATATTTAAAAGTAATTAATTTGTTGACATTAATTTTTCTAATCCCCCATTTAATATTCTACTATCAATTTTACTCCATGAATCTTTTGTAAAATAACAATAACAATAACAATAACAATAACAATAACAATAACAATAACAATAACAATAACAATAACAATAACAATAACAATAACAGCAACAACAAATATAACAATAACAACAATAACATCAACAACAAACTTAACAATAACAACAACAATCTCAATAACAACAATAATAACAGCAACAACAAATATAACAATAACAACAATAACAGCAACAACAAACTTAACAATAACAACAACAATCTTAATAACAACAATAATAATACAAATTAAAACAACAAATCAAAACAATAAAAACAAATCAAAACAACAATATCAACTACAGTAACAGCGGCAACAACAATAACAATAACAACATAGAAAGCAAAGTTATAACAACCATAATAACAATAAGAATATCAAAACCAAAAACAATAACTATAACAACAATTAGAACAATAAGAACAATAAGAACAATAATAACAACAACCTTAACAACAATAAAAATATCAATAATAAAACAATAAAAACAACGATAATAACATCAACCTTAACAACAATAAGAATATCAATAATAAAACAATAAAAACAACGATAATAACATAAATAATATAATAATAATAATAATAATAATAACAACAACTATAACAACAACAATTACAAGAATAACAAGATCAGAAACAAAGCAATAGCAATAACTATAACAGCAATCATATAGTGACAATAGCAACAGCAAAAAGAAAGCTATAACAACAAGTATAACAACAATAACAGCAATAATTTCAATAACCATAACAACAATAAAAATATTAATAAGAGAGCAATAAAAACGATAAGATCAGCAATAACAATAATAACAATAACATCAAGTAAAGAAGAACAACAACTATAACAACAATAATAACAGCAATAACAATAATATCAACAATAACAATAATAATTACAACAATGACAATTACAGCATAAAAAAGAAGGCCATTGCGACAACTAGAACAACAATGACAACAACAATAACAATAGTAACAACAATAACAATAATAATTACAACAATGACAATTACAGCATAAAAAGAAGGCCATTGCAACAACTAGAACAACAATAACAACAACAATAACAATAATAACAACAATAACAATAGTAACAACAATAACAATAGTAACAACAATAACAATAGTAACAACAATAAGAATAGTAACAACAATAACAATAATAATTACAACAATGACAATTACAGCATAAAAAAGAAGGCCATTGCAACAACTAGAACAACAATAACAACAACAATAACAATAGTAACAACAATAACAATAGTAACAACAATAACAACATCAATAATAACAACAACAATAACAACAACAATAACAACAACAATAAAAATAACAACAACAATAGTAATATCAACAACATTAAAAATAACAATAACAATAGTAATAACATCCAAATTAAAGAGTGAATCAATAACAAAAACTATAACAACAATAACAACAACAGCAGCAATAATAATAATAACAATATTAACAAAAACAATATTATCAAATGAAGAAGGAGTAGCGAAAATATGATTTGACTTTAATAAGCACTTTGTAATTTATTTTTAATATTAATATTTCGTCCATAAAGAATTTTGCAAATTTTGTTGGAAAGTGCTATAATTTTTTTATCTCATTAACGCTTTTTTATTTTTGTGTATTCAGTAAAATGCAAAGCGATAATTTACAATTAGCGAAAATTGGCTGATTCACATGTGAAGGAATTTTTTTACTATTAATTACTATACAGACAGAATCAATAACGAACATATCTCATTTTTTAACGTTTTATGAGTTTTATTATTTACTACTAATATCCAAAACGAATATTAAAAGTTAATTCTGTTTGACCATGTAAATGATTAAAGAAAATTTGCACTAAAATTAAAAATAATCTACAGATAAAAAATTGTATTATTCACATGTAAGAAAAGTTCGACACGTCATGCTCCTGAGTTATGATTTAAAATTAGATTTTACTTGAAATAGGACAACGTGTGCACTGTTTCAATAACTTTTTTACCTGTGTAATTTTAGTATTACTTTGAATCATTAATTCATGATTCACAACAAGAAAGTATCATTGCCAAAAGTCTGAAAAAAGCACTTTGGTGCAAGTATAATTTTAAACAAATGAGTATATAATAGAAACTTGTAGTCAAAATTACGAGTGTTTTGGTTAAAACTTCTTTTTTCTATGTTAAAATCCTTTTTTTTTAAAATAAATTAACTCTAGGATTATCAGTACTTCAACTAGCAATTATTTTCCTATCGAAAAAATAATCTAAAAGTTTTCTGGTTACTTTAACCAGATTTTTAGTTACTTGAAATCTGGTTACTTTAACCAGATTTCTAGTTACTTGAAATACTTTCTTTAAAATGTTTTTTTAACTTGACCAGTTTCTGGTTACTGTAACCACTTTTTATGTTGTCTTAACCAGAATTCTAGTTAATTTGAATCTTTAATCAGTATTTTAGTTAATGTCGATCTTTATTCAAAATTATAGTAACTTGACTTAAAATGTTGATCACTTTAGTTAAAATTCTGATTATTTTAACTATTGCATTTTATTATTATGCACTGAAAAAAATTTCTGGTTAACTTAACTAGAAAAGAATGTTAAATATGCTCTTACTATTTTTTTGGTTAAATTAACTAGACTTTCGGTTAACTTAACAATTATTCTGGTTACCTCAACTGAAATTCTGGTTACCTTAACTAAAAATCTGGTTAGCTTAACCAAAACTCTAGTTAATTTAACCAGAAGAAATAGTAAGATCATATTTAACATTCTTTTCTAGCAGAGTTAACCAGACATTTTTTTCAGTGTGAATAAAACTTCTTGTAACTTCTTGTAACTTCTTGTAATTATAAAGAAAATAAGAAAGAAAATAAGAAAGAAAACCTTCTAGTCACCTTAACAAGACTATTGGTGAAATGAACCATCTTTTAGTAAATTTGTCCAATTTCTGTTTGTTTTAACTTTTTTGAGAACTTTAACCAGAATTCCTGTTTCTTTAACCTTTTTTGCATATTAGCCAGAATTTTGGTTAATGGATTTTCAGCATCTTAGAAATTAACTTTTTAATCAAAACAACAGTTATAATTTAACCTTTTGACCAGAATTTTGGTCACTTTGACTAGAATTCTAGTCGATTTAACAAAAAATAAATTTACTTTTCGTTTTATTTCTTGCTATAAAAAGAAAAATAATAATTAATCCAAAATAATAGATAAATAATAATCAAGAAATATTAATCGTTATGTTGTTTCTTGTCGAAAAAAATTCTTTAAATTTCTTCAAGTTTATTCACTCTTCTTGGAGTGAATCTTCAACATTTTTTGACCAAGAAAATTTACTTCAAGCTTTAAGTAAATTCACAATTTATTTCGGAGGGAAGTTTTATTCGGAAGAAGTTCGAGATCAATTTTTGTATCAAATTTTTCTATCAAATTTTTCTGTCAAATTTTTCTATCAAATTTTTCTATCAAATTTGTCTATCAAAATTTTCTATCAAATTTTCTATAAAAGCAAGACATTTTTTAAGATTTCGTTCTTTGAATGAAATATCCATTCATTTATTGAAATAAAAGTCTCTAGGGCTTAATAGACCTTTAAAAAACTAATAATACATTGAAAATTATAATTATGAATTTATCACTCGGTAATTTCTTATTAGATGTCAATAAACATAATTAAAGAATAAAATAAAGAATTAAGTAGATAATTTCCCTTACTTTTGAGAAAAAGATACAATATTATACAATGGTAAAAAAGGAGAAAAAAATACAATGCATAAAGCAAATAACTGAAGTTTCACTTGAAAAAGAGTAAATAAGTATAATAGAAATTGAAATAAAATTATATGAATACAAGAAATGTTTATCACTGGAAAGAAAGTAACTTTTGGTCATTTTTGAAAAACTTGGAAATATCTTGATGTGACATGATCCTTTTAAATAAAACCACTAAATGCTAATAAAAAGATTGTCAACTGCGCAACTCCGCAATTTCGTACCAATGAGATTCTTCAGGTGCTCCAGGGGTCAGAGGGGAGTGTATTATAACAACAAATTATTCTTGTCAGTCACTTGTCATTCTTGAAAGAAGAACTAAGATCATAAGCGAAATGACTTTTCAAAAATATGAGTACATTTTAAAGATTCCTAATTGCAAGGAAAACTTGTAATTTTCCTCTATAAATTTCGCCAATTCATTAAATAAATCGTTTTTTCAATAAACGAAAATGTTACTCTGGATTATGAGCAATTAGAGTCGGTTCTTACCGAGAAAAAAATTTGTTTAAGCCATTTTGGATTACAGTAGTGTTGTAGTTTTGTGTGAAAGAGTTTTTAAAACTAGAAATAGAAACATTTGTGTTATTCGAATTTTACTTTAGTGAAGAGAAAAAATTTGAGTTAAAAAGTTACGTGCTGCTTTAAAGAAGTTTATTCATTTTTGAGAAGAATTTAATTTTTCATTCAAAATGCTGCTTCCAATGAAACTTGGTATTGCAGGAGGAGTGTTGTTCTCTATTTCTGTTTTCTTCTTTATGATTGCATTTCCAAAAATTTTAAAGAAGCAGGTTCATAAAGTGAGTACATTTGTCTTTAATCAGGAAATTAAATTGAATTGGTGCTAATTAGGTAGGAAATTTTACGAACCAAAAGCGTGTCACGAGATTAAAACTGAATAAAATTCAAAATTATAAATTAAAAAAAAATTATAAATTTCAAAATAATTGACAAAAAAGTTATCAATTATAAAAGCTTATACACTGAAAAAAAAATGATACTACATTTTTAAAAAGTAGATTCACGATTTAGGAAATTGGGGAAAAATTTGAAAAATTCGTATAAAATTATTAAACTTCGCTAAGGAATTTCTAAGCTTTAGTAATAATTTTACAAGCATTGACACAAATTTACTAATGTTTGTAATATAGTGTATTTAATTGTGTATTTAATTTTGTATTTAATTTGTGTCTATTTTTGTAATATATTCACGAAAGCTTAAAAATTCTGTAGCGAAGATTAATATTTGTACACGAATTTTTCACATTCTTTACCGTTTTCTCTAAATAGTAACAAAATTGACTAAATTTTGATCTCTACTTATTAAAACTTGTTAAACAAGTTTTTTGAGTGTAATAATTAAATACATTTTTAAAACATAACTTCATAAAAACATAATAACATTTATTTACTTACATAAACTTTCAAGTTTCAGGCAATGTAAAAAATTGTAAATGAATAAATCAATGTCACTTTTTGTTTCTTTAATTCTAACGAATTTTGACACGTCCACTACTTAAATCGAATACGTAAATTGAAATTTGAATACAAATTGAACCAACAACATATCTGTAAATTTATTTATTTTTTGTACATTGGAAGATAAAATTAAAATATTTAGTGAAAGATTTGAAAATTGTAACAAACTTTTCTGTTAGAAACAATATTTTAATTGTTTTTATTTTCTTACTTTCTTTAATTATTAAAATACAAGAAAATGGTAAAATTAAAGAAAAGCATTTTGGTTGTTACTACTTTTTCTGGTTAAATTAACTACGATACTGATTAAAAAAACGTATTCAGGTTAAACAAAAATATTCTGGATATAATATTCTGGATATAATATTCTGGATATAATATTCTGGATATAATATTCTGGATCTAATATTCTGGATCTAATAAACAAGAATTGTGGTTAAAAACCCATTTTTGGTTATAGAAACAAGAATTCCGGTCAAAAAACAAAATAGTCGGTAAGGGAAACCAAAATCGTGTTAAAAAAGCGAGAATTCTAGTAATAAAAAACGCAGTCTATTTAAAAAAAAAGAATTTTGGCTAAAATTCAAAATGTGATATAGCAACAAGAATTAAGGATAAAGGAAGCAGAATCTTGTTGAAGGAACCAGAATTCCGGTTAAAGAAAAAAATTCCGTCTGTAGAGACAAAAATTCGGTCAAGAAAATAAATTCTGGTTAAAGAAATAAGAATTTCGGTCAAAGAGACAAGATTATCGATTAGGGAAACCAAATAAAATAAATAAGATTAATTTCAACCGGAAATAAATTCTGGTTGAAGAAATGAATTCTGGTTAAAAAAAGAAATTCTGGTTAAAGAAACAAGATGATCGCTGAGGGGAACTAAAATTAGATTAATGAAAATCAGGTTAAAAAAACAATCATTTAAAAAAAACAAAGCAAGAGGTTAATAAAACAAGAATTTTTGCTAAAAAATCAAAATGTGGTGGAAGCAACAAGAATTCCGAATAAAAAAGCAACATCTGGCTAAAGAAACAATAATTCCGGTTGGAAAGGTCAAAATCTGGTTAAGGAAACAAATTCTGGTTAAAGAAACGAATCCCGGTTAACGAAACGTATTCTGGTTTAAGAAACAAGAATTCCGGTTAAAGAAACCAATTCTATTTAAAGAAGCAAGATTATCGCTCAGGGAAACCAAAATTGGATTAATGAAACAAATTGTGGTTAAAGAAACGAATCCGGGTTGAAGAAATAAATTATGTTTAGAAAAAAGATTATTGTTTTCGTAAACCAAAATCAAGTTAAAGAAAGAAGAACTTAAGAATAAAAAACGCATTTCTGGTTAATAAAAGAAGAATTTCGTCAAAAAATCATAATGCGGTTAAAGCAACAAGAATTTCGGACATAGAAGAGCACATTCTTATTGAAAGGATAAAAATTCTGGTTGGGGAGACCAAAATTCGGTTGAGGAAACAAATTCTGGTTAAAGGAACTGGAGAATTGCGGTTAAAAGAACTGAACAATTGCGGTTAAAAGAACTGAACAATTGCGGTTAAAGAAATGAAATTTTGTCTGAAAAAATAAATTTAGTATATCTAAAAAGCAAAATCTGATTAAAGAGAAAGGGATTGTGGTTAAAGGCACCAGAATCTGCGGTTATAGAAACAAGAATGTGGTTAAAGAATCAAGAATATAGATAAATTAATAATAATACCTGTGTTTAAAGAAATAAGAATGTAGTTAAAGAGACAAGAATCTGTTTAAAAATGAATAATTTCGATGTAGTAATAAGAAAACTGAATGTGTTTTTTAAAAATTCAAGAATCCCGTTGAGGGATAAAAATTTAGTTAAAGAAACCAAAGTTTATATTAAATTAATATTTTTAATTATTAAATTTATTCTGGTAAATGAGATTCTAGTTCAAACGATAGGAATTCTAGTTATTTTAACGAGAAAAAAGCGTACTATAGATTTAACCAGAAATCTAGTTATTCTAACCAGGATGATTTTTGTGCAAGTAATGATTTGAAGCATTTTGTTCGTATCAACCTTAGAGTAATATTGACTTTGAGTTCGATTGTACCAAAGAAAGTACATATTAAAATAAATAAATAATAAGCAAAGAAATAATAAATAAATAAATAATAAATAGTAAATAAATAAATCACACTGAAAAAAAAGTGGTAGGTTTTACTACTTTTTAACTATTGTGAGTAGTACAATAGGTCCTAAACTCAATTTAAAAGATTGTATTGACTACCATAAGTAGTTCAGAGAACTAGGAATGTAATTGAGGCTACTACTTTAAGTAGTAGATTTTACTACATATAGTAGTTCAGTAGTTCAGTAGTTGTAATTTAACTACGTATTTAAGTAAAATGAACTACTATGTATCAACTACTCCAAAAGTAGTTAAATTAACTATAGCAAAAACGTCAGAATAACTATAAAAGCTATAACTTTTTACTCAACTATCCTATGGTAGTTGAAGCTGTCGGTCAAATTTTTTTCATTGCTTAAATAGTAAATAAATAAATCATAAATAAATAAGTAATAAATAAATAAATTAGATGAAATCCTTAGTATGTGTTTTATTCTGATATGTGATTTTATAGTTGTAAAGCTTTTTGAGTTGTTTCTTCCTGTATTTTATTATACCTCGGTTCCTCGGGAAGATCTAAAATTTGAGTCAAAAACAAATGCTGAAAATTTCAAAATGTTTTTCTTTGGTACAATCAACATTATTTTTAATTTTTCTAGAATTACTATTTTTCTAAATTAATTGAAAATTCTATAGCTAAAAAAATAACTTTATAATTCTTGTTTAAATATGATTATTAGTAATATATATATGGTATAATATAATAATAATATACAATATAATATTACAATAGAAACTTGAAGCTTTTACTAAAGTGGAGAATGTAATTTTATTTAAACTAATATTTAATTAATTCCATCGAACTCTGACTATAATTGAGGATAATTTCCATAAATTTGAATTAATAAAAAGTCATCAACTATTCTGAATTAATAGAAATTTTTGCTAGTTTTTATTAAAACTTCACTAATTTGTTTTTATAGTTCTACAAAATTTTAAATTTTAGTTTCAGTGGGAAGTTATTAGAAATAGTAAACATTACTAGAAACAGTAGAAATGACTAAAGATAGTAGAAATTACTGAAAATAGCAAAAAATATTTAAAATAGTAAAAAATATTCAAAATAGTAAAAAATATTCAAAATAGAAAAAATTACTACTATAATTCAATCTGATGGACATGTCACTTATTCAGATAAACATACAATTTTACATTCTTTATGAATTCTTATTATAGTTTTGATTCAAAGAATTTTCATTACATGATTATATTTATTACTTTATTACAAATTCATTTTGTAGAAAGAAGTTTAACAATCCTTAGAGGATAATTATGTTATAAACTACAGTTGAATTTAATATCAACAAATTGAAAATTTAAGTGACTGTTGAACTTGAAGAACACGCATATACAAACTAGATCCTTGAAAGTTTATCGTAGTTCTCATGATGTTAAATTACACCGTTAGAAAGAAATATACCGACTCTTGATTACAAAAAAAATCCATGTAACATTTTATAATGATGTTAATGCATTATATAATAAGAGCGTTTTCGATTAAACATATTATAGTCGCGCATAATTGTTTGATTCTTTTTAACTCTAAAAATCTATTATTCATTTATGTATTTACCTATTAATTAATTAATTTTTTAAATTTGATTTTTATTTCAGTTTGTATTTGACACGCTCTAAAAAGGTACATTAGAAGTACAAAATTTTAGGTTATACAGTTGGTTTTGACATGATTAAAGCTTCCTTTTTAATTATTTGCCGTCAAAAATAGTTTCCTTGGTAGTATACATACTAAATGTCAAGAAAAACTCATTTTGGTTATAAATAATTAGCAAGGAAACTTTTATCGAGTTCTATCAACAAACGTAACCTTTAATCGTTTGCTTCTAAGGTCGCTTCCTTTGGAGCGCGTCACATAATAAGAAATTATTACTTACGTATAAATACTTGTACAAAATGTTTCTGCAATACGATAGACAATAAAAATCCTGTAAGAATAAATCACAGATAATTTTTTAACAATAATTCCGAATTAGTGAAAATTCTTAAAATAAATACAAGTGAAAAATTCTTGAAATAAATAAAAGTGGAAAATCCTTGAAATAAATGAAAGGGGAAAATTCTTAAAATAAATAAAATGGAAAAATTCTTAAAATAAATAAAAATGAAACATTCTTAAAATAAATGAAATAAATTTTAAAATTAAAATTACGGACAATGAAAAGAGATATAATTTGATAACTTTAATTTTAAATAAAGGCGAGTGCTTTATATCCTGGAAGTGAAATGCGAGAGCTATGGGCGGATTTGCCAATTCCAATTGACTTTAGAATTTATCTCTTCAATGTGACGAATGCTGAAGATATTGAAAAAGGAGCTTATCCACATGTCCAGGAAGTCGGTCCTTTCTTCTATGAGTAAGTCTCTGTGACATACAATAATCAATTTGTCGTTATTATTTTAGATTATTCATTTACGAATCATTTTAAACATTTTTAACATGTGTGGATTTTTATTACAATAAAATAAAATATAAAATAAAATTCTATTGCAATATTTATTTTCCATCAAGGGACAAAGTATACAAAGAAAAAGGAATTGTGATTACAGTTTTCGCTCTTAATATGCCCAATCATGATTATTCGGGAAAACAGGTTCCCCCACTTATACCTCTCTCTCAGTGCCAACGTTAGAGGGATATAAAGATCTGAAAACAGAAAGCGAAATGAGAAGAAGGTAAAATGGGGGAGAAGCATTTGAGCGCTAAGAAGAGGAAGCGGGCTTATTGAGAGCGGACTTCTTGAGAAAATTGTACTAAGAGATTGCTAATATAGAACTAACACAATTGGTATGTTATTGCAATAAATGTGTGCTGTCATTTCCAATAAATTTAGAAAAGATTGTGAAATTACCCAGATAATTACCAAAAATTGTAATTAAGTTTGTTATCACAATCCTAAATGCTAAATTAATTGTGTTTTGACAATCTCAATTGTTCTAGTGCAAAAAATATTGTTGCAACAGCAAACTTTTGTTAATTCTATATATGTATATATTAAATCTTTTTTCTTCGTGTATATCTACAGTGTACACGTACAGAGAAATCCTTTTAAACAATTTTTTTGTTGACCCTAAACTTTGTTTTTCGATGCTGAAATTCCGATTTTACAATAATTGATGTCTTATAAAAGTCATTGTTTCCAAAAACTATCACTATGAAAACTAAGTGTAGTAACGTGTTATAATATTTGATTAAAATTTAATTTCTCACATAATGTTGGTCTTAGCGAATGGAAGAAAAAGGTGAACTTAATCGATCATGAGGAAGACGACACAGTTGAGTACAACATGCAAAATTGGTTTGTTTTCAATCCTTCCAAAAGTAACGGACTAACTGGAGAAGAAGAAGTAGTATTTCCACATGTTTTTATATTAGGAATGGTAATGGGTACTCTTAAAGAAAAACCTGCCGCTATTGGTATAGTAGGTTAGTATTCTCAATCATTTCTTTGTTCACTGTTTATACTTTCATATCCACATGCAATAGGCAAATGGACGACTATTATAGGAGTTTCACTGCCGCTTGTTGAAAAATGATGACATATAATAATACCATGCATACCATAATCCACACAATAATAATGCACCATAATTTAATAAGATACAGTAAGGAAAAGTTAAAACCAGCCAGTAGAAAAAGCAAGCATAGTCAGACCAACTTAGTAAAAAAATTGTTACGATTACAATGCTTCCTCTATAAGAAAGCAAAAAATATAAACCAGTGAGTAGAAAAAGCAAGTATAGACAGAACAAAGCAGTAAGACAAAATTAAAAAGTAGAAAAAACAAACAGTCAGACAAAACAGTAAAGAAGTTTTAAAACCTTTGCTTTAGTTTTAGAAAGTAGAAAAAGCGAGTATAGTCAGACAAACGAAGTAAGACAAAATTAAAAAGAAGAAAAAAGAAATATAGTCAGAAGAACGAAAAAAGGAAGATTTAAAACCAGATAGTAGAAAAAGAAAGTATAGTCAGACCAACACATTACGAAAAAATAAACAAGTAGTAACAACGAACATAGTCAGACCAACACAGCAAACAAAATTTTAAAACCAGAGAGTAGAAAAAGCGAGTATAGTCAGACGAACGAAGAAAGGAAGATTTAAAACCAGATAGGAGAAAAAGAAAGTATAGCCAGACCAACACATTACGAAAAATGAACAAGTAGAAAAGACAAACATAGTCAGACCAAAACAGTAAGAGAGATTTAAGAACCAACCAGTAGAAAAAGCTAGCATAGTCAGACCAACGAAATGAAAGAGTTTTAAAACTAGACAGGAGAAAAAGCAAGCATAGTCAGGCAACACAGTAAAAATGAATTAAAGATAAACAGTAGAAAAAGCAAATGTAGTCAGACCGACGAAGTACGAAAGATTCAAAATTAGTCTGACTATGCTAGCTTTTTCTACTCTCTGGTTTTTAAACTTTTTACCACGTTGGTCTGACTATGTTTGCTTTTTCCACTTTTGAATTCTATCCCGCTGATTTGGTCTGATTATACTTGCCTTTTCCACTGTTTTTTACTGTTTTTTTTACTGTTTTTTTACTGTTTTTTTACTGTTTTTTTTTAAACTTGTTTATTTCGTTGGAAAGCAGTTAGAAAATTTTAAAAACAGAGAGTAGAAAAAGCTAGCACAGTCAGACTAACAAAATAAAAAAGTTTTAAAATCAGACAGTAGAAAAAGCGAGTATAATCAGACAAACACAGTATGACAAATTTAAAAAGTAGAAAAAACAAACGTAGTCAGACCAACGCAGTAAAAAATATTTAAAATCAAAGAGTGGAAGAAGCAAATATAGTCAGACCGACGTAAGAAAGATTTACATCCAGCTAGTAGAAAAATCTAGCATAGTCAGACTGATTTTAAAGTTTTTTTACTTCGTCGGTCTGACTATAATGGCGTTCTCTACTGTCTAACTATAATTCTTCATTATTGTGTTGGTCTGACTATGATTGCATTTTCTACTGTCTGACTATTAATATGTCTTACTGCGATTGTCTGACTATGTTTGCTTTTTCTACTGTCTGGTTTAAACACTTCTTTAATGCGTTGGGCTGTCTAAGTTTGCATTTTCTACTGTCGAACTTCAATTCATTTTTACTGTGTTGCCTGACTATGTTTGCTTCACCTACTGTTTGGTTTTTTAACTTTTTTACTGCGTTTGGCTGACTATGTTTGCTTCACCTACTGTTTGGTATTTTAACTTTTTTACTGCGTTTGGCTGACTATATTTGCTTTTTCTACTGTTTGGTTTTAAAATTCTTTTACTGCGTCGGTCTGTCTATGTTTGCTTTTTCTACTGTAGAACTTTAATTCTTTGGTACTTCTTTGGTCTGACTGTGTTTACTTTTTCCACTGTAGAACTTTAATTCTTCGTTGCAGCTTTGGTCCATGTCTTCTACTGTCTGGTTTTAAAACTTTTGAAAAATATAATTTGAGATTTGCAGATAATATATTGTAGTTCAATAAATTCTTAGTGATATTTGAAAACTTAACCTAAAAAACAGTTATTTAATCAAATCTTCATTGCAATTGTAAATCATGAAATAAATCACAGTTTTACGGATTTTCAGATCATTATTTTTATTGTAATAAAGACATTCTTTTGCTTCCTCACAGGGAAGCATTGTTTTTGAATTATTACAGTTCTAACAGTATATTATAACCAAAAAATCAACTAGACAGTTCTTTGTAAAAATAATCATCTTGTAGAAGGACTGTATGTTTCACATCACAAATTCCGAGATTCTGACATTGTTTTTAGGCATAAGAAATCCGTGATACTGACACTTTGATATTTTATTCAGATATATCATCCAAGTTTAGAGATTTGTTTATATCGCATGTTCATTTCAACAGATATCTTAATCCCTAATTCACCCTAATTCACATCCATAATTCTGAACTAAAATCCCTAGTTCCGCGCCAATTTTTTGTCCTGCAACAGTCGCTTTCCTAGTTTTTACAATAGTTTACAAAAACTAGGGCCATATCCCCTGAACTATTAAATTTTTCTAACAAGCAATTGCGAGTCTAGATCGAAGAATCGACACTTCGATCCTACCTATGCATTATTTTGCAACTTTAGCAATTGAGGTTGTTACACTGAGTGACTTTTTATATCAGTAAATAATACGATCAATTCATAGTTTGATATAGAGGCTTGAAAAGTTTTGAGACAACGAGGAAAAGAAGATAATGATTGGTGTCTGCATATCAAAACAACCTCGTTGTCCAAACTTTCAAAGACTTTACATACTTAAAAGGTTGACAATGAGTTGAACTTGTTAAGTGAAAATTACCTTATTGTAAGTACACTGTGAAAAGTACATCAGTTGCTTTAGCAATCTTCGGATTGCTACTACTTGAGTTGCTGTTACAACAATTAAAATAGTAGTAACCGCAATTCGTTTGTTCCTAGAATAGAATAGATTTCACTCTAGATTAGAATTAGTAAGCAGTTTTTTTTAACTTTTGGTAAACTTTCACAAAACTTTAGTAGAAACTATACTAAATCAAATAGTGCAATTTTACTAAAAATTAGTAAAAATTACTAATTCAAATTGGTGGGCGATTTCTCACTAATTCAAATTTAGAGAGTTTGTTGTAGCTAAAAACAAAATACTTTGTTTAGTGAAGTCTTTGACTAAGTTCTTTTTGCAAATTAAAAAAAGCGGAATTCAAACAGCGACTCTTTGAAAAAGACTCCCTTTTTGAAAAAGTTGTGTTTTCTAAAGATGTTTTAATATTTATTACAAAAATGTTTACATAATTAAAAGAAATGAATAATAATAATGATTTACAATGATTTAACAATGCTTTGTTCTTATACTATTTTTGTACATAAAAATGCCTGTATAGGTCTGGATAGAATTCCTTCTAACCTTTTGTCCATCAATTAAAAGTTGCTAATCGTAGTAAAAATTATTTGTAGAGTTAACAGAAAGTGATGACTGTTACTCAGCACAATTTGTATAGCTACAACTAAAATATTTGCCGATGCTACATAGCTCTGAAATTTTTTGCTAGTACACTCTTTAAATCTAAATTAGTAGAAAATGATCAATTGGTACACGGAAAAAACTATCCGGTTGGAACAACTGGACAGTTTTTTCCGCGTCGTAGTTTTTTACTAATTAAACTATCACAGAAAAAACAAAATCTATAATCTACATCACAAAAAAGGTGATGCATTCTACAGGCACATGCCTGAAGAAATCCAAGTTCATCTTGAAATTTAACATTTTGTTTTTCCTCTATAATGCGGATTCGTTTATCCTCAATTAGTAAAAATCTACTACTTCTGAGATTATACAGCACAAAACTATGAAGGCTCCTAGATACCATCTAAGGATGGGATAAAGGAGAATTCTTAAACAGAGCCCTCCTGATGGAAAATTTTCGCGGAAAAATTCCACATGGGTTTTTCTTAACCTACGGGTCTGACGATTAGAACTGAAGATTCATATACTGAAGATACAATTATGTATGTACAATACATAATTATGTACATACATAATTAAGTACATACATAATTATGTACTATGTGAATTGGTGAGGGCACTTTTTGCTTCTCCCATGAATCTTTAGCGCTGCGTTGAACCAGTAGAGAATATCAAGAATTCCAAGAGTAACGGAGGCCACTTGTTAATTCAAAACCGAAAGACGCTTCTGCCTGTGATAGAGTTTCTATAAGCGATGAAATTAGCGTTGAAGGGATGCTTAAATAAATTCCGCCTCCTCTGAGTAAGCGAATTATGGTGATGATCATGATACTAATGATGTTGATAAATAATTAATGATAGTTATACTACTAATAGAGATAGTAATATTAATGATAACGTTAATGATAGTAATAGTAACAATAATACACAGAAAAAAGAAAGTCTTAAACCGTTTACACAATCAGTTAATTTTGTGGCTTAAAACAAGACTAAATCAAGTTTTTGGTCTTATAATCAGTCCAAATTGACACTTATGTAAACGGTTCCAGCCAAAAATGGGTTGAAAACAATACTTCTTTTTTTCAGTGTAGATAATGCTGATAATTATAACTGCTGATAATTATAAATGTTGATAATTATAACTGCTAATAATTATAAGGTTTACCTATATTATAACAATATAGGTAAACCTTTATCAATTATTGTTATAATTAACACATCAGCACTTAAAATAAAAAAAATATATAATATTCCATTTCACTCCAGGTAAAGCTATTAACAGCCTTTTTCACAATCCAAAGTCGATATTTATTAAGGCTAAGGTAAAGGATATTCTGTTTGGTGGATTACCTATTGATTGCACAGTAACTGACTTTGCCGGAAGTGCAGTTTGTGGCATTTTAAAAGAACATGAAGAAGATCTACAAAAGGATGGCGAAAATCGATACAGATTCTCATTCTTCGGTTCTGTAAGTTTTATAAAAAGTTACATCTATTGTTGCCTAATAAGAATAACGCACATACAAAAAAAATTAATTCACACCGAAAAAGTCAGTGTCAGATTCAGAATTAAAAAAAATTGTGCCTATTAGGGGAAACTTTTTTGTACTAGCAATTTTGGGTAAATACGGTAAATTTGGTAAATTACGGAAATAAAATACAAAAAGAAATTATGAATGTAATCTTTTTTAGAAAAATTATTCAGTGTATCCTCAAAGTTTACGAGTTTATCGCGGAATAAAGAATTCAGATGACGTGGGAGTAGTGACAGCTTACGGTGGAAAACCGTCTCAGGAAATATGGAGAGGGCCTACGTGTAATGATTATAAAGGAACGGATTCAACCATTTTCCATTCGTATCTTTACGAAGATGAAGATTTGGTCGCTTTTGCACCCGATCTTTGCCGAAGTTTGGGAATGAGTGCTAAGGGAAAAAGCAAGTATGAGGGAATTAAGACAAATCGCTATGCTGGAGGTCTTGGAGATACGAGTTCAGATCCAGACTTAAAGTGCTTTTGCGATACTGATGACACTTGCCTAAAACAAGGTCTTTATGACCTTACCAAATGCGTCGGAGCTCCAGTTGTTGCCAGCCTGCCTCACCTTTATGACACTCATGAAATGTACTTGAAAAATGTCTCAGGATTGAATCCCAACAAGGTTGTATATTTTATTATTGCTTCTTTTATTTTAATTATTTTCACTTATTTATTAGTTCGCAAATTTATTAGTTCTTATTTGTTTTCAAATTTATTCGTTTTTATTTATTTGTTCCCAAATGTATTTGTTCTTATTTACTTGTTCCTAAATTTATTTTGTTTTTATTTATTTGTTCACAAATTTATTCCTTCTTATTTATTCGTTCCCAAATTTATTCCTTCTTATTTACATGTTCCCAAATTTATTTCGTTTTTATTTATTTGTTCCCAAATTTATTCCTTCTTATTTACATGTTCCCAAATTTATTTCGTTTTTATTTATTTGTTCCCAAATTTAAACCTTCTTATTTATTTGTTCCTAAATTTATTCGTTTTTATTTATTTGTTCCCAAATTTATTCCTTCTTATTTATTTGTTCCTAAATTTATTCGTTTTTATTTATTTGTTCCCAAATTTATTCCTTCTTATTTATTCGCTCCCAAATTTATTTTTTTCTTATTTACATGTTCCAAAATTTATTTCGTTTTTCTTTATTTGTTCCCAAATTTATTCCTTCTTATTTATTCGTTCCCAAATTTATTTTTTTCTTATTTACATGTTCCAAAATTTATTTCGTTCTTATTTACATGTTCCCAAATTTATTTCGTTTTTATTTATTTGTTCCCAAATTTATTCCTTCTTATTTATTTGTTCCTAAATTTATTCGTTTTTATTTATTTGTTCCCAAATTTATTCGTACTTATTTATTCGTTCTTATTTATTCGTTCTTACTTATTTGCTCCCAAATTTATTTATTCGAAAATCTATTTATTCGAAAATTTATTTGTTCTTGTTTATTTGTTTCTCTATGTCCTAAAGTCATAAAAATTTCTTTAATGTTCAAAATTCATACTCATAGCTTTTTTAATTTTTCCGCTGATCCTCTCTTTTGAAATCTGAATCAGTAACAAGTGAGACACTGTTTCAAATCGGCGCACATGCGCTATGAATCAGCGGATTTTTAGGTTATGTGTCACTAAAACGTCAGCGTGTATTCGCTGATATTAATTAGTGGCTCACTTGTCGCTGAGAATCAAAGCAATTCTTCTGATTCATATTTAGAGAACACCCGTCCGTAGCCAACTTTTATATAAAAAAATTGATACCAAAATCCTATGGATTTTTTCTGACCATAGTGAGAAAAAATGCGCGTAACCTCTCCCTAAATTTCTTGAAATGAATCCTTATTGGAGCGATCAATTTTTGCAAGAGTAAGATTTATTTTTTTTCCGAAAATAGTTTACATTATTTTTTTTCAAAATTAGAAAGGTTGTACTACTCAAAATATAATAATTAATATTATTAACAATTAGTATTATTAAACTATTAAAAAAATACTTAACACTTTGTTCCTTTTATAAAAAGAATGAAACTATTAAAAAAATACTTAACAATTTGTTCCTTTTATAAAAAAATGAAACTATTAAAAAAATACTTAACAATTTGTTCCTTTTATAAAAAAATGAAACTATTAAAAAATACTTCACAACTTGCTCCTTTTATAAAAAAATGTTTCCTAAATTTTTAGAAAGATCACGAGCTGTTTGTTGACTTTGAGCCAATAACTGGCACACCTGTGTCTGGAAGGAAGCGACTCCAATTTAATATGTTTATCCAACCTGTGGAGAAAATAAAATTGATGAAAAATTTCCCATACGCTTTGCTACCACTCATCTGGGTTGAAGAAGGTCTTTCTCTAGAAGGCGACTTTCTCAAAATGTTTAAAAAAGTTTTCAAAATATTTAAAATCATCGCGTAAGGACAATTTATTTAATAATTATTAAAATTTCAATTTCAAATTTCAAATTCAAAATATTTTTCATTCAATAAGCGCTTTTTAAATTTTTTATTTCAAAATTAGGAATCTATGCGTAATTTTATAAACTTTAATTAAAAAAAAAACAATTTCGAAAACGATGAAAATTGAATGCTAAATGTTGTTTTATTAAACGGTACTTTTTTGTCTGCCGTTAAGTGACAGCGGTATCCCCACTCTGCGCCCCACGGCAGAGTGGGGATAGCGAGAGGCAGATTCTAACGTACTGCTCTGTTAGCCTATTTAAATTCAGGCTGAAATTCTTTTTGCATAATTTATTATCATTTTTAATACTAGTTTATTTTTTTTATTAAATTTTTTTAATATTTCAGGGCCATTAAATGGATAATGTTTTTCGCGGGATTGGGTCTTGGTGGTACTGCTGGTTATTTGGAATACAAACGAAGAAAAGCAACTTCGATGGAAGTTACAAAAGTGCCAAAAAGTGCTAGCGTTAAATCAAGTACTTCGCCTTCGGCGAATGAAGTGGGAGGAGGGGAAGAAAAGAAACAATGGCCTCTAAATGTCCAAACCCTTCATTCCGTTAATTCACCACCAAATGTCGAAAGATAAATAATTATTTTTATTAATTTTACATAAAACTAATTATGCGAAATTCTAAGAAGACTGATTATCTTTAAATATATTACACTCTCCGTAATATTTCTCGAGTCATTGATTGACACAAATTTAAAAACAGATCTTTAAATATAGTTATTGATATTTAATATTATTTATTTTATTTTTTTGCTATTACTTTTTAAACTCTTTTCAAGCACATCTGTTACTTAAAAATATTCGTTTTGAGAATAATTCTATCCAACTATTCATTATTATTTTTTTTATTATTTTAATAGTTTGCATTAAAGTTTAATTATATTATAATAATTATTATTTTTGTTATTATTATATTATTATGATCAATTATTAATATTATTAATTATTTAACTTTATAATCAAAATAATTATTTGAAAATGTAGTTCTTATTTAATATCGTTCTTATATTTTTTCGTAAAGAATATTTCCGTTAATTATAATTATGCATTAAAAGAAAAAGTTCACGATACATTTTTTTGCATTAAGGATAGTGTAATATATTAATTATAACGAGTTTTCTTATATTATTATTATTATTCCATAAATAATATATTTTCATATTTATTTATGAATTTTCCACTCGGTGAGTATTAAAATGTTTTCTTGAATTTAATAATAATTTATTTTTTACATAAAAAAGAGGGAGTCTATTTCATTTGTTTAAATTTGTGTTAAAAACTCCCAAAATGAAGAAAAAAAACAAAAAAAAAGATGTAATGTGTTTTTTTTTTACTTTACTTGATTTGTTGCAGCTATAATATTTATTTGAAGAAACAATTATTTTTATCAATTCCAATCGAGAATTATGGACGTTTTATTCAATCAATGAATCAGTAGAAATCTTTTAATTTATTTGTAGTAAAATTTAACTAATTCACTTCTTAATTTTGATATTAAAGTTTTAGTGAAAAGTTACTGCTATAATTTATTGAATAATTATTTAAAAATACTGAAAATTATTAAAAAGAAATAATAACAAATTTCTATCAATTTAAATTTGTGGACGATTTTTTGAAAATTTAGATTTAGAGATATGTATCGTTTTTGTATTTACTTTCTAAATTTGAATCAGTTAAATTTAAATAATTGTTAGTCAAGCATAACTGATTATAAGTCATACATTACTAATTATTAGTCAAATATAACTAATTATTAGTCAAATATAACTAATTATTATTCAAATATAACTAATTATTAGTCAAATCTAACTAATTATTAATCTAATACAATTAATTTGAAAAGTAAAAAGTCATTCACTGAAGATAAGTTAAAATAAACCAATTGAATTAGTTATTTTTAGCTTTACATTAGTAGCCTCAAATAATATGGGATAGTGACTCATTATTAATGACGACAAATTTAAATATTTTTCTCCGTAAGTATAGGTTATGTTGCACAAATGACTAATTCGATTAGTCAAAATCATAAAAATAACTAATTTTTCAGTTAAATTCTACTTTACAAACTGAATTAGTTAAATTTTAACTAATTCAAATTTAAAGAATAAATTAATTTTTTTATTTATTTTTTTAATTTGGTTTCTTTGGGGAATTTTAATTACCAAAAATAAATTTGTTAACTTCTTAAAATTATTTCTTAAAATTGAATCAATCGGAATTAAAAACAAATATAAAAAATAGTCGAATAATTCAGATTAAGAAAGTATTAAATATTTTATTAGTAGTTTTTTAATTGTTGTTTAATTCTTTGTTTTTAATTTAAGCAAAATGTACATATATTATTTTGAAGTGTATTTTTAAAAATTTATTGATTTTTTGATGAGTGATTAGCGAGTCTTAAATAATTTCGATATCATTTTTAATGTGCAATGCATATTTTTAAAAAATATTCAAGAATTTATTGTCTTCTATCAGAAGGGATTCCTTCAAATTATAATCTCATTTTTTATATATTTTTTTATATTTAACATGAAAAATAACAAGTTCACTCTCAATAATGAAAATAAATTATTCGCTTTTTTTCTCCTTTTTGAAGCAATTGTTTTTTCGTTAATTATGAGTCAATTATTTAAAATTTGTGTATTGAGTAAAGTATTTTAAACTCATGAATTATTAATGATACTTGAATTAATAAATTTCTTAAATAAAATAATTTTGTCAATAAATTTTCTGTTAAAATAATTTTTTTAGTAAATTTTCTAATAAAAAAATGAAATTAATATAAATTTAATCATTTAAATATATAACGTTATTAATGAATTTAATCGTTTAAATAATTTTGAAAGTTTAATTAATTTTATTCAAGAATTTAATAATTTAAATACTTTTATTAAGAAAATAGATTAGTTTAATAATTAAAATGTCAATTAAAACATTATCATCTTTTGTTGAAATTAATGGATCAACATTTTTATTAACTATTGATTCATTTTTTAATTAATTAATTTTTTAATTGATTAATTTTAACAAAAATTTATGTTACAAAGTAGCTTTATGTTTTAAAAGTAAATCAAATTTCCGATTCTGTAAAACACTTTCAGTCCGTATGAGTAGAATTTCTACGACTTTGTTTGGTCTGAACCCTTTTGTGAAAATAACTTTCACTCAGGTTCGTTAGTTAATACGAATATAGAATGCTGTATGTGACAGTATTTCCGAGAGTAACAGGAAGTTAAGTTCTCATTAATATAATTATCGAATCAAATTCTTAAATTCTATTAAAATAGGTTACAACACCCTTACATTTTTTATCACTATTTGAATGTTTTTTCTCACTTAAATCACTTATATAACATTTGTGAGTGATTTACTGACAATATATATTCACTGTTGATATTATAAGTACATTATATTTATATTTATATTTATAAATGTTAATATTTATATTAATTTACTAATGATAAATGTCCATTATAATATTTCGAAAACTAAAAAAACCATAACAATAATCTCTGCCATGTAAATGTAAATTACATAAAAATGAGAATGTACACGGAGAAAAATAGTTCAGCTGAAATAGATAATGTATGCCGCTCTGAAGAAAATGTAATAAAAAAAATATAAAAAACCAAATAAACATCTTTTCTATATTTTTTATATTATGAAAAATCATCTGTTTTTTTTGCAATTGATTTCTGAGCAAAAAACCGTATCTTCTTTTATCTTAGGATGTAGATACGATGTAGATACAATGTACTTACGGTTTTCAATCAGTATTAACTTGCGAGCTTTGAAGATACGGTATTTTAATTAGATAAAAAAACAGATGAGTATTTTCTTCAGAAAAAAGGCAACATTGGTTGATATTTATTTGTACTGTTTTAGCTAATTGTTTATTAATTATTGCTATCAATTTGTTGCAAACACATTTAGCTGAAATGGTTGACAATTATCTATTGTGGCAAACTTTTTTCTCCGTGAAAGAAAATCAAGGTTGATTATTAGTTTGTGCGTATCTCAGGACTAAAAGGAATATTTTTTATATTAAGAAAAATAAAAACGTAATAAATTGACTGTAGAGAAATATCTTATTTTCAAAAACGAATATAAAATTTTTGCCAAACAGATTTTTGTTGCGCAAATTTAAAATAAACGTATCTCGAAAAATAAAACGTATTAATTTATTCAAAACGTATTTCGAGAAATAAAACGTATTTATTTATTCAAAACGTATTTCGAGAAATAAAACGTGTTTATTTATTCGAAACGCATTTCGAGAAATAAAACGTATTTATTTATTCAAAACGTATTTCGAGAAATAAAACGTATTTATTTATTCAAAACTTATTTCGAGAAATAAAACGTATTTATTCATTAAAAACGTATTTCGATAAATAAAACGTATTTATTCATTAAAAACGTATTTTGAGAAATAAAACGTAGTCTCTAAATCTGAATTAGTAATTTTCTACTATAATTCAATAGCGAAAAGTTGTTTACCTATTGAAGTAATAAAAATTTACTAATTTTTAAGGAAAAACTACTAATTTTATTAGTCAATTACTACAAATTGAAATAGTCAAAGTTCACTATTTCAATTAAGTTCACTATTCCAATGTAATGATTGACTAATTAAATTAGAAGTTTTCTTCTACAAAATAATAGCTTTTCACTAAAAATTGGTAAATTTTATTTATTTCATTCGGAAAACGACTTTTCGCTATTGAATTTGTAGAAAATTACTAATTCAGATTTAGAGAGTATTTATTTAAAAGTATTTAGAAAATCAAAACATATTAATGAGAAATGCTTGGAAAAGAGTTCTTATAAAGAGTTCTTAAAAGCATACAAAAATATAATTAATTGTAATCAAATGAACACAAATGTTGCGAATTTTTTAAAAATAAACTGTAAGCAATTTTTACATGTGGGGAATTTCATTAGGAAGTTTCTTCCTAATTTTATGTAAATGGAAACATTTAACTATTAAAAATTACTACTTGTTATCTACGAAAAGTAATTTTAGTACAAAATTTAATAATTAGTCAAAATTAAAGATTTTCGTTTCTAAGATTCAGAGTTTGTGTATAAAAGGCTGCTTCTTTGATAAAGGATATTTGAAAATAAGCCAGTATTAATGTTCTAAAATGTTGAAAAAATGTTAATAATAATTTTAATATATTAAAAAAATATATTATAATTAATATTCTAAAATAATAAATTATAATTTATTCATATAATAAATTATATTAATATTATTAAAAAAGTTAACTACAAAATTAAAAGGAACTTTAGCAAAGCAAGCAGTGATTTAGTCATTATATAAAAAAATTTGTATTACATTGTTTTAGAGAAACTTGTCTACTGTGGAACTTCCTTTCATTATCAATTAAAGAAATTGTCAACGATGATTGTTTTGCGGACGATATTTTCTTTATAATTCGTTATGCACTCAAAAAAAAATTAGTTAAATTAATTTTGTTCCGTTCAAAACAAACTTTATGTATTTATTACATTTCTTTTATATTTATCCACATAGTTCTGAACCTTTCCTAAACCTTTCCTAAACCTTTTAAACCTTTCCTAAACCTTTCTTAAACCTTTCCTAAACCTTTCCTAAACCTTTCTTAAACCTTTCCTTAACCTTTCCTAAAGCTTCAAGTACAATTTTGGGAAAATTTAATTTCAAGCTTTGGGAAACATTGCATAAACATTTAAATGTTCGCTGTAAATAAATGTTTGACGGGAAGCTTTCCTAAATCATTTCAAGCTTTAAATGTTTACTAGACCTTTCCGCTGAACCTTGCCTAAAGCTTTAAATGCAAGCTTTAGGAAAGCTTCACGTTAAACGTTTATTCATAGCGGATATTTAAATGTTTATCTCAGCTTTTCCAAAACATGTAATTAAATATTCCGAACCTGGCAGTTAAAACTTTAGTAAAGGTTTAGAAAAGGTTCAGTGCTATGTGGGATATTATTTTCTTGTATTTATTACTTGCTTTTACTTATTATTTGGTTGTGTTTACTATTTGCTTGTACCAATTAATTGATTGTGTTTTGTTTTATCTATTTATGTTGCCTACTTTTATTTTTTATTTGCTTTATTCATTATTTATGTTTATATATAATTTGCTTACATTTTTGTATACTTTTCATTATACAAATTGCATTTTATTTGATTCAAAATTGTTTTTGCTCTCAATGTAGCTATCTCATAAAAGTTTGATTTTAATAATAATTTCATGTCTCTATTTAATAAATTATTTAATTACTATAAATTATTTAATTACCTAAATTACTTAATAATTTCATTTTATGTGCATTTTTGTGAATAGAAGAAATAACTTTCGATCGGCCTAAAATTATATTTTTGTTGTATTAATTTTTGCTTTTTATTTCTATTTTTTCTATTTTATTTATTTATTTGTAATTTATAAAAATGTAATTTATAATTTATTTTCTATTTAGTATTTCTTTTTTGAGTGCATATCAAATATGCATTCTGATGTCTTCAGATTCTTCTAAAGAAAATCGTTATTCGCTTTTTTATATTTGACTCCTGATCAATAAACATTTGTTTATTGATACATTCATATATTTGTTGTAGTTACGGTACAGATATTATGTACTTACGGTTTTTGATTAATGTTAACTCACGGACTTTGCAGTTATCGTTTTTCGATGTAGAGTTAAATTAAAAATGCAGATGACTACTTTCTTTAGAAATGCGCCACTGTAAACGACATTAGTAATTGAAAAAAATCGAAAAATTAATAAAATTAATTTTTCTTCTTGAAAGCCGAAGCACTATACGTTTTATTTGTCATTAGAATATTTAAATAAGTTTAATTAAGAAACGAGAGAAAAAATGTACTGCTTTAATGTATTCAAATATAGTTTGAATTCTAAAACAAATTTTGTACTCTTTATTCATTCAACTTCCATCCTGCACAATTTTATTTACTTGTGATATTCTTATAATTATTACTATACTCGTAAATATATTTTTCTCTTTCATTTCTTATCCCTCCAACTTTTTAAATTCACTGATTTCTTCTTTAATATTATTTTTGCGATTTTTCTTTTCAATGGGGCTCCTGCATTATACAAAAACGGTAAATTTTAATGAATTCAGGTTCCTATTCGCTAACTAGTAACGTTATTTTAATCTTGTGTTAACCATTTGGTTACCCAGTAATGTAAAAAAATGTTACGCATCTTTAGAAACCAGAAAAATCGAGAAATTAATTTTTTTAGTCAACCCAATGAGGTTCCAGATTTTAGCAAAAAATTTGAATTTTAATTAATTCAGGCGTCCTTATTCGGTAACTAGTAACGTTTATTAACTCCTGTGGCTCCCATTTGGTTACCAAGTAATGGAAAAAAATGTTACGTGTCTTTAGAAACCCGAAAAATCGAGAAATTCATTTTTTTATTCAACCCAATGGGGTTCTAGATTTTTGCAAAAAATGTGAATTTTAATTAATTCAGGTCCCTATTTGCTAACTAGTAACGTTTTGTTATTCCTGTGGTACCCATTTGGTTACCCAGTAATGGAATAAAATGTTACATGTATTTAGAAATGCAAAAAACACGAGAAATTAATTTTTTTAGTCAACCCAATGGGATTCCAAATTTATGCAAAAATTTATTAAATGAACATTAATTTCAACTAATTATTGTTATTGTTAGTATCATTATCATAATGATAATCATCATTATTTTGTTATTCTTATTATTATTTTTATTCTTATTATTATTTCTATTCTTATTATTTATTATTTTTATTCTTATTATTATTTTTATTCTTATTATTATTTTTATTCTTATTATTATTTTTATTCTTATTATTATTGTTATTATCATTATTATAATTAATTATATTGTCATTATTTCATTCTATAATTATTTAGTTTGTTCTTTTTACAAGTAAAGATAAAAATACGAAAAATAGTTACAATAATGTCTTTTAATAAATAAAATTCTTACATACAAGAATGACATTAATATCGTACAATATAATATAAATAAATAAATTAGAATTAATTTAAATTAATTTCCTAATAACACCAACTTTATTCTTGAAAAATTCAGTCTCATAAAAGAATTCTTAAGTTTTTAATTAAAGCTTTTACACACTCTGACACTTTTCAAAAGAGTTTCTTCCACTGTTGTCATTAATCATGCATATTCTTAATTTTCCACGTGACTGGCTTTAATTATTATTCTTATGGTCCCACGAAGTTTTTAAAGAAACTGTATTACAATACCATAACAAATAATAAAGACACAAAAAATATATATAATATCGCAAAGTGCCCTATAAATAAAAACATTCTTCAAGATTAGAAAAATTTATAAACATCGTTTTCGAAAAATCTTAATTTTCTTTTCATAAATTAAGGTCAGCTACTTTAATCAGAATAAGCGAAAAAATATTTTTTACGAAAAATACAATTTTCTTTTACATAAAATAGTATAGAAATTCCTGCTTCATAAACAATACAATTTTCGGTATACCCAATTTTCTTTTGCATAAAACAGTACAAACTTTTGCATAAAACATTACAAACTTTTGCATAAAATAGTACAAACTTTTGCATAAAACAGCAAAAATTTTATTTCATAAAACAGCAGGAAGATATTTTATTAAAAAAAATGAAAATTTCCTTTTTACTTTCTTCATAGGACAAGTAGTTTCTATCATATAAAAAACGTGAAATTTAATTTGGATAAAAATCGAGTTTCGTTGTAAAAAAATCGTTTATTTACCGAAGAGAAAAAACCTTCGATTCTCTTCATTTATTTCCCACTCTCTTCTTCTTATCATGAAAACTCATAATCTTGGCAGATTGTGCTGAAGAGTCACTTCTACAGAGTAAAACATTTTTATAAGCACTTCTGTACTCGGAGCTCATTATAACGTAAATCACAGGATTGATGCAAGTTGTTAAATAAATAAGAATATATCCAACGATGTTGAGACCTCGCCAATCAATGACATCCTTGAACGTCTTTGTAAGTGTGATAGGAAGATAGCAGATGAGAAAAGAAGAGAAAATCACTAATATCATCTTCAGCAGCTTTTTATCTTTCGCCGTCAATTTCTCAGTCTCCAGATCTCGAATACTTCTAAATCTAGACTCTCTCCTGAAAATACTCGCTTTTCTTTCAGATCTTCTTTCCGAAGGCGACTCTGACCTCGAACTTCCATAATCTTCGGAAATGTCTTCATACTTTTGAACGTGAGGACTGAGCAAGTGCTCGGAAGAGTATTCTGAAGAAGGAAGAAATCTCTTCGGTACTCGAAGACTCGTTCCATCTAGAGATTCAAAATTCTTTTTATCATTTTGCTTTTCTTCATTTTCATTATAATTTCTTGAATTCACTTCGGCATTGGAAGCACAATTCGGGTCGTGTTTAAAAGCAGAATTCGATTCGTATTTGGAATCACGATTCGATTCGCATTTAGAAGCACAATTTGATTCGTATTTAGAAGCACAATTTGATTCGTATTTAGAAGCACAATTTGATTCGTATTTAGAAGCAAAATTTGATTCGCATTTAGAAGCACAACTTGATTCGCATTCAAAAGCACAATTCGATTCGTATTGAGAATCGGATTCACATTTAAAAGTCAATTCGCATTTGGAAACAGAACTCGTTTCACATTTAGAATCAGTATCAAAATGTTCTCTACCCGAATTTTTAGAACAAAAAGTTCCTCTCTGACACCTCGATCCTAAATCAGAGATCTGATGAGACAGGTCTTCTAGATTTTGAGCAGAGTCGATGAATTGGATACTTTCAATGTCACTTGGTGTAATGCTGGAGTTGTTGGTTTCAAATTTTTCTTCATCAATGGCTGTATTTAGATCTTGGATTCGAAGTTCTGGAACGGTGAATCTTCTAGGCCGAGACTCGAGTGTTCGATTTCTGTTGGATTTATCTTCTTTTTTCTGTTTTTGAGCATCCAATATAAAAATAGGACTTTCTTCGGTTTTCAAAGCTGCTTTATTTACACTGCTGTAAGAAATAGAAGAAATGGATTTGGAAACTTCGTTGGAAAAACTTAGAGCTTCAGAGTATTTTGAATTTGAAGGATTGAACTTTGAAGATGAGTAGTTTCTTTCACTTTTTAGAGGAGAGCTTCCATTCTCGGTGGCCGTTGTGAACGTTGGACCACAGCTTGAACCTAACGCTGAATCTTCAAACGTCTTTGTGCATTTTATCTGAAATGGAATTGAACAAGTATTTTTAGGATGATATAGAATATGATGTTAGTGTTTTTAAGGAGGGACAAACAAATATAGTCAATTAAGGTGTACACTTGTTGTGAATTAATTTGGATTATCATAGATTACTTTGAATTATCAGGAATCAGGAATTACTATTTGGATTATCATGAATTACTTTGGATTATTATTATTATTATTATTGCTTGGATTATCATGAATTACTTTGGATTATCAGGAATTACTATTTGGATTATCATGAATTACTTTGGATTATTATTATTATTATTTATGCTTGGATTATCATGAATTACTTTGGATTATCAGGAATTACTTTAGATTATCAGGATTTACTTTGAATTATCAGGAATGACTGTTTGGATTATTAGAAATTACTTTGAATTATCAGGAATTACTTTGGATTATCAGGAATTACTTTAGATTATCAGGAATTACTTTGGATTATCAGGAATTACTTTAGATTATCAGGAATTACTTTGGACTATCAGGATTTACTTTGAATTATCAGGAATTACTGTTTGGATTATTAGAAATTACTTTGGATTATCAGGAATTACTTTGAATTATCAGGAATTACTGTTTGGATTATTAAAAATTACTTTGAATTATCAGGAATTACTTTGGATTATCAGGAATTACATTGAATTATCAGGAATTACTGTTTGGATTATTATAAATTACTTTCGATTATCAGGAATTACTTTAAATTATCAGGAATTACTGTTTGGATTATTAGAAATTACTTTGAATTATCAGGAATTACTTGGGATTATCAGGAATTACTTTGAATTATCATGGATTACTTTGGATTATCAGAAATTACTTTGAATTATCATGGATTACTTTGGATTATCTGAAATTACTTTGGAATATCAGCAATTACTTTGAATTATCATGGATTACTTTGGATTATCAGAAATTACTTTGGATTATCATGAATTACTTTGGATTATCAGGAATTAATTTGGATTATCAGGAATTACTGTTTGGATTAGTATAAATTACTTTGGATTATTAGAAATTACTTTGGAATATCATGAATTACTTTAAATTATCATGAATTACTTTGGAATATCAGGAATTACTTTCGATTATCAGGAATTACTGTTTGGATTATCAGTAATTTCTTTGGATGATCATGAAATATTTTGGATTATCAGGAATTACTTTGAATTATCATAGATTACTTTGAATTATGAGGAATAACTATTTGGATTATCATGAATTACTTTGGATTATTATTATTATTATTGCTTGGATTATCATGAATTACTTTGGATTATCAGGAATTATTGCTTGGATCATTATGAATTACTTTGGATTATCACAGGAATTACTATTTGGATTATCATGAATTACTTTGGATTATTATTATTATTATTATTGCTTGGATTATCATGAATTACTTTGGATTATCAGGAATTACATTGGATTATCAGGAATTACTTTGAATTATCATGGATTACATTGGATTATCAGAAATTACTGTAGATTATCAGGAATTACTTTGAATTATCAAGAATTACTTTGGATTATTATTATCATTGCTTTGATTATCATGAATTACTTTGGATTATCAGGAATTACTGTTTGGATTATCAGAAATTACTTTGGATTATCAGGAATTACATTGAATTATCAGGAATTACTTTGGATTATCAGGATTTACTTTGAATTATCAGGAATTACTGTAGATAATCAGGAATTACTTTGAATTATCACGAATTACTTTGGATTATTATTATTATTATTGCTTGGATTATCATGAATTACTTTGGATTATCAGGAATTACTGTTTGGATTATCGGAAATTACTTTGGATTATCAGGAATTACTTTGAATTATCAAGAATTACTTTGGATTATCAGGATTTACTATGAATTATCAGGAAATACTGTTTGGATTATTAGAAATTACTCTGGATTATCAGGAATTACTTTGATTTATCAGGAATTACTGTTTGTATTATTAGAAATTACTTTGAATTATCAGGAATTACTTTGGATTATCAGGAATTGCTTTGAATTATCAGGAATAACTGTTTGGATTATTAGAAATTACTTTGAATTATCAGAAGTTTCTTTGGATGATCATGAAATACTTTGGATTATCAGGAATTACTTTGAATTATCAGGAATTACTTTCGATTATCAGGAATTACTGTTTGGATTATCAGAAATTTCTTTGGATGATCATGAAATACTTTGGATTATCAGGAATTACTTTGGATTATCAGGAATTACTTTGAATTATCAGGAATTACTGTTTGGATTATCAAGAATTACTTTGGATTAGCATGAATTACTTTGAATTATCAGGAATTACTTTGGATTATCAGGATTTACTTTGACTTATCAGGAATTACTGTTTGGATTATTAGAAATTACTTTGGATTATCAGGAATTACTTTGTTTTATCAGGAATTACTGTTTGGATTATTAGAAATTACTTTGAGTTATCAGGAATTACTTTCGATTATCAGGAATTACTGTTTGGATTATTAGAAATTACTTTGGATTATCAGGAATTACTTTGGATTATCAGGAATTACTTTGAATTATCAGGAATTACTGTTTGGATTATCATGAATTACTTTGGATTATCATGAATTACTTTGGATTATCATGAATTACTTTGGAATATCAGGAATTACTTTCAATTATTAGGAATTACTTTGGATTATCAGGAATTACTTTGGATTATCATGAATTACTTTGGATTAGCAGGAATTACTGTCTGGATTATCAAAAATTTCTTTGGATTATTATGAATTACTTTGGATTATCAGGAATTACTTTGAATTATCATGAATTACTTTCGATTGTCATGAATTAGTTTAAATTACCATGAATTAATAAAATTACTTTGAAGTACTGAAATTATTTTGAATCATTTTAAAGTACAGCGAATCATCTTGCAACATTCGGTAGTATTTTACGTAAAAGTATTTTAATTATTGTGAACTTCCTGAATCATCTTGTATTTGCTGACGTTAGGTAATTATTATAACCCAGGTTGTTAAGTAATTTTTACCTAACCAGCTCAACTTTATTTTATTATTTACATTTCCCTAAAGTATTAAGTAGATCTCACATTGTGATTCCTTTCACAACAACAAAAAATACCACTACTACATTTATAGACAAAAAATAATTACATTAACTTCAAGACTAGCTTTGACGAGATCAATGGCAGCTTTGTCTCTTCGTCTGCTTTTAATAGCTGTGTTTCTAACAATGTAAAAAATTCTGGCGTAGCAAACAACAATAGCGACACAAGGTGCCAAAAAGGCTAGAATAAAAAGAAATTCTTTTGGACTGCGACCATTGATGTCTGGGAGGATTGTGCAGGATCCAATTTCAGGATCAAGTCCAAATCGACCCCATCTTTCAAACCAAGTAGCAATTAATGCTCCAAATCCAGAAATCCATGTTGCTAAAACCATCAGGACCAAGTATTTTGGTTTGTAAAGTCTGTAACAAAAAGTTTAATCATTTTTTGCCAAAAATCCTATATAGAATAAAGGATCTTTTGCTTCCCTCACAGGAAGTGAAATTTATTATCATTAAATACAAATGAAGAACACCAAAAGATTTTCGACATTAACGTCGATTTTAGATTTTTGAACGTTATTCGAATTTTTATAAAATTGATTTTTTAACGAGTACAACAACAGTAATAGTTTCATGTCTTTAAAAATAGAAATTATTTAGAAAAACAGTAATAGTAGTTTCATGTCTTTAAAATAGCAATTGTTTAGAAAAACAGAACCAAACAATTACTTTGGATAAAGTCTGGGATGACCAATCATCACATATCTATTGATAGTGATTGCAAGCACTGTGAAGAGACTGACGGCCACCAATCCATATCTTAATAATGGAAATAATCGACAGAGCAGAGGACCATGCAGCCATGAACTGTGCCAAAAAGTAGATGTTGCAAGGGGCAAGTTGAAACAGCAGAACATCAAGTCTGACACTGATAGGTTCATTATAAAGACTGCAGTTGCATTTCTCAACTGTAAACAGAAATTAAACTTTACTTTTATTTTTTATTACTGTAACCCCATATAGAAGAAGCTCTATTTTAATCCCAACTTTTTAATATCATTTTTCAGTGATCTTTAGTTTGAATTCCAGTCCAAACCTAAAAGAACTAACAGACTAAAAAAAACAGTTGAAAACCAAGAAAACTAGAAAATATACAAGTCAGGAATCTTGCCCTACATTTTTCATTTTTGCTGCATTTATCTGCTAAAAATCAATTACAATCTATTTTTTTCCCCATGAAACCCAATTTCTAGCTACATAAACGCTTTTTTAATGATTCTCCGTTTAAATTACACTTGAAAGCACTAAAAAGAGTTAAAATCCAGCAAAATGAAAAACATGCAAGTCAAGAATCTTGCCGTGCACATTTTTCATTTTTGCTGCATTTATCTAGTCAGAATCTTTATTGTTTACTATCAAACACAGTTTCTGGTTACTTAAATGCTTTCCAAATGATTCTTAGTTTGAATTTGTATCTAAAGCACTAAAAAAGGAGCTGAAAAGCAGCAAAAATTTAAAATTTTGAAGTCACGTGTTCTAAAAGTTCAAATTCAAAAAAATATCGAAAATTTTATATACCGTCATCCGAGAATACTGTTATCAGAAAAATGCTACTTTCTTATTCAACTCTTCACTAAAATTTAAATTTATAAAAAAAATATATATATGAATTACTATCGAATTACGTTGTGAACATCCTTCTGAAGATTTTCTATAAATAAGAAAAACAAAACTATTTTCAAAATTATAAAATTTCAAAGTCTTCGGTATATAAGCCCCGTTCTTGGGGTTATTATTACCAGTAAAATTTGTTTATTTATAAAATTAATTTAAAACAGTTTTTCAACGTTTTAGCGGAATGATATCTTATCTGTAGGAAGTCCAGAGTACAATTAAAGTAAAAAGGTTAAAAAGGATTATTTTTTAAAGAATTATTGAACACTTTTGAAAGTAAAACACAGACATTTTATTGAAATGCAAATAACTCGAAAAATACCATTATTTTTAGATATTATAAATTGATTAAAATATATTCAGCACTTCTGGTGCAATAAATGTTTATTCAAAATTCAACATTATATTAAATTACACATTGATTAACAAATAACCAGCATTTAAAGACAGCTAAATTTTTAAAGATATGATGCACCTCTCGTAAACAAATAACTAACTTATTTTTAGTCTCTTAACACAAAAGCATGACAAACAAGTGGAACATTATTTTTATTTCATGAAGATTTTGCTTCCTCATAGAGAAATTTTTAGTGCAAAAAGGAAACTTCAACAGTTTTTAAACTAGTGGAAAATTATGTTCATTTCATGAACATTTTGCTTCCTCATAGAGAAAAAAAAGTAACATTGACATCTTTTCCATACATTTTTGGTAAT
>WNHD01000233.1:0-38869 GCA_011057455.1 Ganaspis sp. Gsp50 | reverse complement strand
AATTATAAAAAATTAGAGCATTTTAAAAAGTACTGTTTTTTAAAAAAAGTTCCAAACTTTAAAATGTTGATAACTCTGCTTAAAATCACAGCAGAATGTTCAATAATGGGTCAAAAGATGCGATTTTGAATCAACAACAATTCATCATAAAATTGGTAAAGCTTATGTAAAAAATGATACAAACTTAGAGCAGATTAAAAAATACTGTTTTCTTGAAAAAAGTCTTCAACTTTAAATTGGTTATAACTCTGCTTAAAATTACACCAGAATGGTCAATAATGGGTCAAAAGATACGGTTTTGAAGCAACAACAATTCAGTATAAAATTGGTAAAGCTTATGTAAAAATTTATAAAAAATCAGAGCGTTGTAAAGAATAATGAATTTTTGAAAAAAGTTTCAATCTTCAAAATATTGATACCTTTGCTTAAAATCACAGCAGAATGTGCAATAATGGTCAAAGAATGATGTTTTGGAGTTCCAACAATTTAAAAGGAAAGTAGTAAAGCTTATGTAAAAATTTACAAATAATTAGAACATTTAAAATGATAGAAAAAAGTCCCATACTTTAAAATGATAACAACTCTGTTTAGACTTACAGTACATGTTTATTAACACGTCAAAAGATGTGGTTTTGAAACTGCAACAATTCAATAAAAAACTTGTAAAGTTCAAATTATAATGATACAAAATTAGAAGTTTTTATAAATTGGTACTTTTTTTAAAAAAAATCCCTATTTCTAAACGTGAAAATATCCAGATAAAATAGTAGTAGAATGTTCGATAATACATTGAAAGAGGCAGTTTTTAGGGTAGTAGATTTTGAATTAAAAGTATAAAAATCCACTTGAAATATAAAAATGATTTAATATTTTAAAAAATTCCTGTTTTTTAAAGGAAAAGTTAGATAATTGATATTTTAGTAACTCTTGAAAGATTTGCACTAGAAGGTTCGGCAAAGGATCAAAAGATACAGATTTAAAGCATCTAAAATTGAACATAAATGTTCTGAATGTCACTTCAAAATGATCAAAAAGCAGCAGTTTTAAAGAGAAGCTACTTTCTAAAGAAAAAAATCGAAAATTAAAATGCTAATATCTTTTGAAAGAATTGTACTAAAAGGTTCAGCAATAGATCAAAAGATGCAGACTGAAAGCTCTTAAAACTTAATGTAAAGGAATGAAAACTTACTTAAAAATCATAAAAAATTAGAACATTTAAAAAAATAATATCTTTCTTGAAAAAATATCCGATAACAAAAATACTGAAAACTCTAGACAGAAATGTAGTAAAATATTCAACAATACATCAAAGGATGCATTTTGAAGGCTGGTAAAGTTTTATGTAAAATTAACGAACCTCGAATAAAAATTGTAAAAAATTAGAATATTTGGAAAAGTGCCTTTTTTTGAAAGAAACATCGAAAAATGTAAATACTAATAACTTTGGATAGAACCATCGTAGAAAGTTTATTAACACGTCAAAAGTTGCAGCTTTTATGTATCTAAAATATAATATACGAATATTAAATATTGCATGAAAGTTTTAAAAAATAAATCTTTTGAACAACTGCAATTTTTTTACTAAGAAAATCGACATTTCAAACTTTTGTTAGAATTGCAATAAAATGTTCAGTAATTCAAAATATGCATTTTTAAGTAAAATAATTCAAAATAAGAAAATTCAAAATTAGAAAATTCAAAATAAGAATAATTATAAACAAGAATTAAAAATAAAAATAAAAATTTTAAAAAAAATTAAAAATCAGAATAATTCAAAGCAAGAATAATTTCAAATAAATTTTACAAAATCCGACCTAAAATTTAAAAGCAAAAAAAAAATATAAAAATCTCTCTTTTATCGCATTTCAGTTTCCGAGATATTCGTATAAATTGAACCTATTTTTCCCTAGAATAAGAACGGTGTAAAAATTGTCGAAATTATAAGATATTCTTGAATACTAATGTACTCCTTGGAATGTTTCGAAGTAGACGCCATTAAGGTAGGTTAGGAGCACGCGAACCGTGACTTGCGCGTATTACGTTCACGGTTGTGTTTCTTGCTTTTTTACTCCCTTTGGCCAGTCAACCCTTCGTGCATGTAGCTCTTAAGCATGCATACACCCCTGTCAGAGGGGTCACCCATATTATTCCGCCCGGTTAAAACCATCACGCCAAAGGCCCTCGAACTTCATACGGGTCACATGGTACCCACGTGACGTCACTTTAAAATATTTACGCTCTTCCCCCTTCTATAATGCAAATTCCCATTCATTATGCTTGCCAACTTGCACAAATTTTCAAATTCTTAAATTAAAAATTAAATTCCAAAGAAGAGATTTATCATTTTTTTAGAAATTAAATCGAAGAGTGAGAATAAAGATGAAAATGAGAATAAAAAACGAAATGGAAAGAATAAAAGAATGAGAATAAAATAATAAGACAAAGAATGAGAATTAGAGAATAAGAATGAGTGTCGCATCAGTGGACGTAGTTATTCAGTTGAAAAGATATCCACGTCGTGGGAGTGGAGCAACATTGAATATACAAATTGAAAAAAATATAGAATTTTTATACAACGAATAACATAGGAAGATTTAAAGACACATAAATATGTAATAGCGCAGTTATAACTGTCGTAGTGCATTAGTGCGCATGTATAACTGTTGTAGTGTATTACTGCGCAAGCCTAACTGTCACAGAATACTACTGCGCATGTTTAACAGTCACGGTGCACTACTGCGCATGTCTAACTGTCACAGTACACTACTGCGCATGTCTAATTGTCACAGTGTACAACTGCGCAAGCCTAACTGTTACAGAATACTACTGCGCATGTGGAACTGTCGCATTACTCTACTGCGCACGTTTGACAGTCACAGTGCACTATTGCGCATGTTTAACAGTCACAGTATCTTACTGCGCATGTGTAATTGTCACAGTATACTACTGCGCATGTTTCTAATTGGGGAAAGTAATTTATAATGATTTAAAAATGTTTTTTAAATCTAAATTATAAATAATATTATGACGAAAACATTTACAGATATTAAATTTTGTTTTTATTTAATGCTCTATTGCAATTTTTAAATTTGTTGTTACTTCTTTCATTTTAAAATTGGTATTGTATTTGTGAAAAATGTTATTGAATTTTTTGTATTTTTTATTGCGTTTGTAAATGTTTTTATTATTTTGTTAAAATTGTTTCATTTTTTATTTTTAGTAATAATTGGATTCCGCAAATTTCTGCGGAATTTTGTACGAATTTTCTGAGGAAATTCTAGCAAAAGTTTGTATGGGTTAGCGTGTAGAATGTATGGCAACTTTTTAAAAAATATCCTGGTTTGATTTTGGAGAATATATTCATTTGATAAATATCATCTACCTAAGGATCATGAAGTCCTAGAAAATTAGGAAAGAACGTTTTCGCTTTTCAAGGTCACCCACTTTTCCTCTGCGCACTAGTCACCCATTACCTCCACATGTGCGCAGTAGTCACATATTAAAGGCTTACAAGTGCGTTAGTCACATGTATCAGTTGCACATGCGCAGTAGTCACCTATGGCCTCTATATCTGCGCAGTAGTTTTCTATGGCTGCTATATGTGCGCAGTAGTCTCCTATGGTTGCTACATGTGCGCAGCAGTCACCTATGGACGCTATATGTGCGCAGTAGTCTCGTATAGTCGCTACATATGCGCAGTAGTCCCGTATGGTTGCTAAATATGCGCACTATTCACCTATGATCGCTATATGTGCGCAGTAGTTTTCTATGGCTGCTACATGTGCGCAGTAGTCTCCTATAATTGCTACATATGCGCAGTAGTCACCTATGGACGCTATATGTGCGCAGCAGTCACTAACAACTGCAGCACATCTTTTTTTTACATTTGTGTTTAAATTTAAATACTTTTTATTGCATTTTTAAATAAATGTTTGCTCATTGATGAAAAATGTCTTCCTTTCGACAAAAATACTTTTCGTTGTCTAGTTTTCGAAAATTGGATTTGTGCGCTTATGTCTCAGAAGATTATAACCGTGATGAGCGAAAGGAAAAGAGTCTGGTTGGGGCGGTGCAAGTTGCAAGGGAGGCTTCAGCGCAGATTTATGTGCAATCCAATAAGTCGAAGGCAGGGCTGTAAAGTGACATGTGGAACAGTTGATCCGTGACGAGATAGAATTACTTCCCAACGGTATAGCGTATAAGCTATGAGGTTAATGCCACACTCCGAAAGCAATTTGTTTATTTTCCTTCCCATCAGATTCCTTAATTAGATTTTTCGAAATTTTTGCTTTTTTCACTTCTATTTTATCTCCGGCTCAGAAAAATTTTTCCTTTTCAAGACGCGAACAATTTTTTAAATCGGGAAAATACTAAAAAATTACCGCAGTGATCTCGGCATCACCTGTTCAAGTTCGCGCTCATTGTGCGACGTATATTAATATATTTCAAATAATAGTTTATAATTGTTTTCAACAGAATTTGGTTAAATAAAGAAAGGGCATAAATTTTGAAAAAACGAAAGTGGAAAAAATTGATAAATAATTAAATAATAAATAAATAATAATAATAAATAAATAATAATAAATAAATAATAATAAATAAATAATAATAAATAAATAATAATAAATAAATAATATAATAATAATAATAAAAAATTATGAAAATTACGAAAGATTGATAAACTAAATACGCAGTTATTAATAAATGAATATTGATGAATGCGAGCAGGAATAATTCTGATGTATTGAATGTCCAAGGGGAACAATACCCTTTGCTAATTCGTGAGCGCTCTCCCTTGGTTAGGGGACCGACCTAATCCCGGAGTTTCCGGAGCTCGGACGATCGCTTTTACACAGGGACGGTACCCGACCGCACTGCTGCGCGTGGAATGAAATAGTATAATGAGCTAGAGAGCACTCTGCTCCTGCTGTATTTGTCCATGCCCTGTGCATTACAAACGTTGAAACAAAGAGCCATTGCGGCCGTTACTTATGACCGATGCAAACAAAGCCTCTCGCTTACTCCTTTTCTAAAAACAATCACGTTTTAATACCTGCATAATAACATCTTTTCATAGCAATCCTCACCATAATAATAACCGCATTAATAACTTCAAAACAACAATAACCGTTATTTTATATCAACAATTACAATAGTGTCAACGATACCTCTCTCATTGTTGTCTTTGACTCACAACACCGTTATTCTTACTAACCCAAGTGTCCGCTTTCTTCTAAGAGTCCAAAAAACAAATTAGAAACTTTCGGGTTCCGAAGAATCGTTTTTAAACAAAAGACTTGTTTAGTAAAGAACACATGTTGCACACCTCAGCAAAATAGTTTCGATTGGTACTCGTAATTCAAGGGATTTTCAAGTGCGAACATTGCTTTGTAATATTTTTTGTGTAGTCGATCGTAACAAAACATTTAACGTTTTCAGAACACGTCTGAAAAAATATTTTAAAACTGTTTTTTCCTTCTAAACCATTATTGGTCTTTTAAGAGAGTAATTCTGGTTGTAAATTTCAAAAAATCGGTAAAGGAGTTGATATATGACCCTGGGATAGATGAATCTATGTAAATAAAAAAAACGCCTTCAGTGGGCGTGTTTTTAAAAGGTACGCCTTCTGAGGGTGGGTCATTTCACGTTTGTTTTCGTTGGGCGTGTCTTTGTATAGATACGCCCTTAATGGGCGTGTCTTTGTATAGATACGCCTTTAATGGACGTGCCATTGTATAGATACGCCTTTAATGGACGTGCCATTGTATAGATACGCCGTTAAAGGGCGTGCCTTTATATAGATACGCCTTTAATGGGCGTACATTTGTATAGATACGCCTCTAGTGGGCGTGCCTTTGCATAGATATGTCTTTACTGGGCGTGTCTTTGTTTAGATACGCCTTTAATGGGGGTGTCTTTGTATAAATATGCCTTTAATGGGCTTGCCTTTGTATTTAATACCTTTAGTGGGTGGGGCTCTGTGTATCCACGCTTTCGGTGGGTGCGTCTTTCTATAGCGACGCCTTAGTCGTATTTTTGTAGCTACGCCTTCATTGGGCGTGCTTTTACAAGGCCACGCCTTCTGTTTGCGTATTATTGTAGCAACGCCTTCAGTAGGCGTGTCTTTATACCTACGCCGTCAGTGCGCATGTCTTTGCATAACCACGCCTTCTGTGTGTGTATTTTTATATCTACACCTTCATTGGGCGTGTTTTTGCACATGGACGCCTTCTTGGGGCTTTTTTACATAGCCACACCTTCTATATGCGTGTTCTTGTAGCTTTACCTTCAGTGGGCGTATCTTTGCATAATCACGCCTTCTGTATGCGTATTTTCATAGCTACGCCTTCTTTGGTCATGTCTTTGCATATCCACGCCTTGTGTGTACGTATTTTTATAGCTACGCCTTCAGTGGGCGTGTCTTTGCATAACCACGCCTTCTGTGTGAGTATTTTTGTAGCTAGTCCTTTAATAGGCATAGCCACGTTTTCTGTAAGAGTATTTTTTGAGCAGCTACGCGTACAGGAGGCATGTTATTTTATGAATACGTCAAAATAGGCGTTTCTTAGTGCAGCAACGCCCACTAAAGTCGCGTTCACTGGTTATTGGCGTCTATAAAAGGCGTTCCAGAATTGTCTGTTCACGCCCACAATATATGTATCCCAGATATAGCGAAGCTTAGAATTTTTTTCAAAATTTTTTCGAAATAACAGCAAACATTGGGAACACACCCATAGGTCCATTGTTTCTTTTTAATTTTTTGTAATTAAAAGCAAATTGCATTAAGAGAAGTGTACATTTCGATTTTCACTTTAGATCATGGGTAACAGAATCACTTTAGCAGTTGCTCAACACAGGTCGTTACGCTTGTCCGAGCGGAGAAATGTATGCTCACCCATTGACTTATTTATTAGCGTCAATGTTTCAAAGCTGTGCTTTCCTTTGAGAATATTAATTGTATTATTATTTGTACAAAACAATGTTGCCCAGCACGCTTTTTCACTAATCACAAATATTGGAAACTAAAATTTTTTTCCAATTAAGTTGTTTCGAATTAAGCTTTAAAATTTCATCTATCAAATCCTATTTTATGCAATAGAATAAAATGGTATAAATCAAAAATATTTTCTGCTTGGATTTCTGTTTTTCAAGCGATAAAAATGGTATGAATTAAAAAATGATATTAATAAAAAATGGTGTAAATAAAAAGTGGTAGAAATAAAAATGATTTAAATAAAAAAATGCAAAGCGTTTTTAGAATGAGGGAAAGGTGTTCAAGTGCGAAAAGTTGCCGCTAGGCATACCTGCCTCTTGTACGAGAAAGTGGAAAACATAAAAATAGTTTTTGTTGCACTTTTATTAAAAAAGGAAATAGAAAAAGAAGTGAAAATAAAGTGGCGAATCCGACAAGCCATTGCCGCGTGAAATAATTGAAAACACTTTTTCGTGGCTCATCCATCAGAATCATCGTTGTCGAGCGTTGTTTCTATCAGTTGAGCGATCTCTTCCTCGGTCATTCGTGACAAATTGTGTCGTCTCTCTTTCGATACACTATTTTCTTGATACAACAGAATTAATTCCAATCTCCAGATTGATTAATCTCAAAATTTAACAATCAAAAATATCTGGACAAAATCCAGTTTGATTTTATAAAATATTTTTATTTTGTTACCCCTTTCTGAACTATTGTGTAATCCTGGAAAAGTTAGGAAACGCTGTTCGGCGATTTTCAAGGTCATTTACTTTTCTTATGCGCAGTAGTTCCCTGTGAAAGTTATCCATGCGCAGTAGTAATTTATCGCAGGTGTAGGTGTCTAGTAGTCACATGGGATAGTTGCACATGCGCAGTAGTCACCTATGACAGATAAATATGCGCAATGGTCTCTAACGATGGTTATGAGTGCAAAGTAGTTATCCAAGTTTGTTCAGTAATTACTTACGATACTAAGACTTGCGCAGTAGTCACCTAAGACAGTTAAACATGCGCAATAGTTACTTATAACACTTACTCATGCGCAGTAGTTACCTACGACACTTATTCATGCGCAGTAGTTACCAGAAGCAGTTTGTCATGTGCATTAGTCACCAAAGTCATGCGCAGTAGTCACCTACGACAATTACTCGTGCACAGTGGTCATCTACGATACTTACTCATGCGCAGTAATAACTTACAATACTTACTCATGCGTGGTAATAACTTACAATACTTACGCATGCGCAGTGATCACCTACGATACTTACTCATGCGCAGTAATCATCCAAGACTGTTGCACATTCGAATCAATGCGCTCTAATAGTGGATAATTGTAAAAATCAAGATAAAAGTGTTTTTCCAAGATACTTTGACTTTCGTGTAATTTTTTCGTGTCATGAAGGCCTTTTATGTTGCGGATGCTGCGAAACATGAATCGCTTGCTTCTTCCTTGGGTCAACCTACGCACGTCCACCCACGTGGCGGCTTTAGCTGGATTAGACTATTGGAACAATTCTCCTCGTTGTCGACATGGTTCATTAATTATGCAACGTCTTTTCTACGTTGCATCGATGTCACGAGTTTTCAGATCCAATCGAGGTAATCGCTCGCCTCGTAATCGCAAGCGCTGATCGATTAGTTGGCGTTGCCATTGAGCGAGACGAGGAAGACCAAGTTAAAGGAGAGAGACGATCAACGAGGGTGAAAGAAAACGAGGTAGCAATGAACTCTGCCCCATTCTCTTGTGGTCTAGCGTAACGAGCCTTAACTTGCTCACAGAGGGCAAACAACTAGGTGACTTAGAAAGTGTCAGGAACTTTGCAAAGTTGTTTCCCTTGGCCGTGGCGTTCGTTAAATCTTCCGCTTAGTAGATGTTGTGTAAAGACTCCTAACTGATGTGGAACTTATCTATTTTCTCTCTTTTTTCCTATATTTCACTCCTTTTTATTCTTCCTTTCTTTTTCCCAAGATCTCAGAAGGTATTCTTATTTTAGCCACAAAAGTTTCAAAAACTACAAGAAACTCCTCGAGTCATTCAACAAAGAATTATTTTCGTTTATTTTTTGATGAAAAAAATTTGTAATTTACATTTTGAATTTTTATGTGGAATTTTTACGGAATTTTGTACCGAATTTTGGAATTGCTAAAGAAATTCGAGAAAAAATTTGTAGGGTTTTTCGTGTAAAATGTACGGCATTTATAAAAATCTGCTGGTGTGGTTTCGTAGAATATTACCGTTTGGTAAATATCCTTTACCTAAGTATTATGTAATCCTAGAAAGTTAGGCAAGATCGTTGTCACTTTTCAAGGTCACCTATTTTTCCTCTGCGCAGTAGTCACCCATTACCTCTACATGTGCGCAGTAGTCACATATTGAAGGCATACAAGTGCGTTAGTCACATGTATCAGTTGCACATGCGCAGTAGTCACCTATAGCCGCTATATGTGCGCAGTAGTTTCCTATGGCTGCTATTTGTGCGCAGTAGTCTCCTATGGTTGCTACATGTGCGCAGCAGTCTCGTATAGTCGCTACATATGCGCAATAGTTCCGCATAGTCGCTATATATGCGCAGTAGTTCCACATGGTTGATAAATATGCGCAGTAGTCTCCTATGGTAACTATATGTGCGCAGTAGTCACCTACGATAGTTGCACATGCGCAATAGTCACCTGTGACAAATACATATGCGCAGTAGTCACTTACGATAACTACACATGCGCAGTAGTCATTTACGATAACTACACGTGCGCAGTAGTCATTTACGATAACTACATGTGCGCAGTAGTTACTTACGACAACTTCATATGCGCAATAATCAACTATGAAAAACACACATGCGCAGTAGTCACCTATGACAATTAAGTATGCGTATTAGTGCATATTGACAGTAATCCTTACACACTTTTTTTACAACTTTAACGATTCATAAAATCATATCTATTGACAGGGGGAAATCATGTACAGTAAATAACATGCAAATAATTGTATATTGTGATTTCACATTGCAATATGCTAATCCACTTTATATTTACTTTTTATCCACAATATCAGGATTAAAGGTAATCAATAAATTTTCTAATTATACGATTCATGCGAGAGATGTTTTTTCCATTGACGAGATTTATCGATATAGTAAACTCTAAGGCGAAATCGTAATTGGAAATAAAATTGCAGTGTCTGCATATTTCTTGCTATAATGATTTGCTGCTTAGCCATAAAACAAGTAAATTAAAGCGCATTCTTTCAATTGACCTTTTATCTTTTTATAACAGTTAATCCAGTTTATAAATCGAATCGTTATTTGCAAAAATTCAAATACAGAGCCTCGTCAAAAAATGTAACCTAAATCGAGTGGAAAGTCCGTTACTTAAGATATTACTTTAGCTTTACTATCACTTCTTCCACCGAGCAGGTCTTTCCGCTTTCGTGGGAATAACCGACATGATATCGACAAGCTCAACTATCGAGTGATTCCACTGCAGTTAAGACCCAGCCGGAACGAGCATCCCAGACTTGACAGGCTTTTTTCTATCTTTTATTATAAAAGTGTCAAATCCAGAATGATTACCCTGTAAAAGACAAGGGAGATAATCGTCAAGAAATCCTCGTAATAATAAATGATATACATTTTAATATTTCCTTGGAATATTGAATAAAAATCTTCTTACATAAATAAAAAACAGATAAAGTAGGTATAAGATAGTAATAATAAAAGTAGAGAGTAAAAAAAACGTAAACGGATAGTAAATGAAACGTAAAATAATAAATATAACGTAGAAAAGTAAATATAACGTAAAAAAGATAGAAATTTCAAACAGCGAGGAGAGGACAAAATAGTTTCTGATGATACCATGCATGGTTGTAAAAAGAAAACATAGTGACCATTCGGTTTTAAAGCATTTGATTCTTATTCGACTTGAAAACAACTTTTTAGAGGTAGAGCATGATGAATTATCTTTTATGACTATTTTGGGTGACTACTGCGGATGTTTCACTATTTCCGGTGTTTACTGAGCATCTGTAACTATTTTGGGTGAATACTGCGCATGTGTAACTGTCTTGTATGACTACTGCGCATGTGTAACTATCTTAGGTGACTACTGTGCATGTCTGACTATCTTGGATGTTTATTGCACATTTGTAACAATTTTGAATGACTACTGCATATAAGTAACTATCTTGGGTGACTACTGCGCATGTGTCACCTATTCGGGTGTCCATTGCGCATCTGTAACTCTCTTGTTTGACTACTGCGCACGTTTAACTGCCACAGGTGACTACTGCGCACGTATAACTCCCACAGGTGATTACTGCGCACATGTAACTTTCACAGGTGAATACTGCGCACTTATAACTTTCACAGGTGACTACTTCGCACTGGTAACTTCCACAGGTGACTACTGCGCATTTGCAACTTTCACAGGTGACTACTGCGCATGCGTAACTTCCACAGGTAACTACTGCGCATGTGCAACTTTCACAGGTGGCTACTGCGCACTTGTAACTTTCACAGGTGTCTACTGCGCACTTGTAGCTTCTACAGGTGACTACTGCGCATTTGCCATTTCCACAGGTGACTACTGCGCACATATAACTTCAGAAGAAAAATAAGTAACCTTGAAAAATAACATCAAATATTTTCTAAACTTTCCTAGCATCATGAAAAATAGGAAAAGAATATTTTTCAAATAAAAATATTTCATAAAATCACACTAGAAAATTTCTACTGATAGTTTCTGTAGATATCTGTATAGAAGTTCGTAAAAATTTTATATAATTCTGTATTTAAAAATTTTCTTGGCAATTGAAGATAATTTTTAAAATGAATGTTTATTATTTTAAATTTTATTTCCATGTACATTTCTTAAACAATTTCTATGGAATTCAATCCGGAATTTATATAACAAATTCTACGTGGAATGTACATAAAAACTCCCATAAAAATTGTTTCATCATTTTGTGTGGGATATTTTTATTTGGTAGGCATCCTTTTTCTAATTATTGTGTGATAGGGGAAAAGTTTGGAAATCCTCGTCGTTTCGTTTCAAGGTCACTTACTTTTCCTATGCGCAGTAGTTTCCTGTAATATTGGCACATGCGCAGTAGTCATCCAAGACAGTAACACATGCGCAGTAGTCACACAAGACCGTTGCATATGCGCAGTAAACACCTAAGATAGATACACATGCGCAGTAGTCACTAAGGGTAGTAAAACATACTCAGTAGTCACTATAGGTAGTTACAGATACGTAGTAGTCACCCAAAATAGTTACAGACGCGCAATAAACACTGAAGATAGTCACACATGCGCAGTAGTCACATAAGATCGTGACATACGCGCAGTAAACACCCAAGATATATACACATGCGCAGTAGTCACACAAGATATTTACATATGCGCAGTAGTTACCCAAGACAGTTACGCATGCGCATGAATCACTTGTAACTTTTAGTAATGCTCAGTAATCAGCACAGTAGGCACATATTGCAAATTTTTGTTAAAAAAGTATCCACTTGGAAATTAGAAAGCTAAGTTGTGTCTACTGTCACACCAATCTAGAGTCTCTTTTATTGTATACGAAACATGAAAATTTTCCAGCATTACTTATCAGAATTTCACAATTCCCAAAAAAATACTGAGATTTATGGTGTTTATTTAATGGCTACTCTGATTAGGTACGAATTTCCGCTGAGTACCTCATTAATTATAGGGGCACATTCCTACTACTTAGAGAAAGATTTTACGCGTCAACGATTTTGATTCTGGCCTAAGTCACTATTTATTAGAATTACACAAGTAAATCAAAGTGTTTTATTTATGAGGGGCGGATTTTATCGCATTTAAAATAGAAACTAAAGTTAAGAAATCTTGATTAACAAGTATGTGACCTTTTCGCTTTTTAAGCTCGTTTTTCATAATCACTTTTGTAAAACCCTGAATAATTAAGTGAAAAAATCGATTTCCTTATTTTATAAAAAATTATTTGATTACACAGAGAATGGAGAGAAAAGTGGATAAATTCGTTTGGAGAAGCTATCCGTAAAATAGAAAATAATTCAATGAAAGCAGTTATTTAAAAAAGAGTATGCTTCACTTAGGACATAAACTTTATTCAAAGAGATTATTATTTTATGAAAATTTTAATTTTTAATCATTTTCATTTTTAGATTTAACTTTTACAGCTCAATTTTTGTAAAATCAATAACATCACAATTAGCGGGTTATTTTTGTTTGATCATATTTCATGTGATTTTTATGGAGATTTTTTAATCTGGGAAAAGCCCGTCTGAAAAAGTAAATTTGCTCATTGATCTCGCCGGTTGGGAAATTGCAAAGACTGGTTTGCGACTAGGCGAATTTGCATGACAATGCGGAAGTCGTTTGATCCTATCGAGCGCGGAAGGCGTGATACCTTTGCCACTAATTAATCGCGCGGACGCCCACTAACGAGGCGACTTCGCGTGTTAAGCGTAATATTCGACCTGTACAATGAAAAGGAGTCCTTCAATCCACTTAGGCAACTATTCAGCGTTCTCAAATTTCCTTAACCCTTTGATCCATAATAATTTATCAATTTCGAAGTTTTTTGTAATTTTTCGAATTTTAATAAAACGATGATCTTTGAAAAAATTTAAAAACAAAGCCCCATTTTATGCTATTACATTGGTCTTGGTCTCAATTTACTCAGAATAAAATACTCTACAAAAGTGTCCATTGGAATGAATGTGTAACTCGTACTGGTGAGTTCGTACAGGTCACTAAAGATGGTTTTTACCTAAATTCTCGTTTTTTTGGCTGTTAACCCTGAAAAAATTGATTTTATCAAAAAAATGTAAATGACAAATTTGTTGGAAATTTAATTTCTTACAAAAAATGTCCTGCGGACTAAATCGATTGGAATAATATTTCTTGAGATATTACATTTTTAACTCTTGAGTAGTATAAAACGTTTGCGGCATATCGAACATATTTCTTAAACATTTTTGAAAATTTGACACTTCTGAGATTATTCTTGGATTTGTCTGGAAAAAATTGTATTTCTCGCGTAAATTCCTAGAATATTCCTGAAATTTCTTTAATTCTGTAAAACCTGCTGCAGATGTCTTAAAAAATTGTTGAGACATTTTGGGACTTTGACGACCGGACTTCTTATCGTCCATCTGATGAAGACTTTGATTGCCAGGGTATTTAAAAAAAATTTTAATTAGTTTACGAACTGTAATTACGCAAATATCGTGTGAAAAAACTTCCCTTTAAAGTAAAACTCGTTTAATTATAAAATATGAAATGGAGTTTTTAAAAATTCTAAAAGTGATAAAGCAGTCAAAAAGTATTTATTATTTAACTTGGCATATAATCTTTGCTGAAAATGGAAAAATAAATAATTTAGTCACTTTATTTATTTACGAATAAACTGGACCTATTTTTAGATTTAATATATTCAGAAATGTAATTAGAAACTCGAGAGAATAGGACAGAGAGAGGATGCGTGCGACGTAATTATCTTGATCCGGATGAGGAATCACCGCAGACTCCGCTAAAGCACTGGGTCAGTTATATGAGATTCTCTGTATTAGCTCACACACTCAAAGGATATTAATCTCCTGGCTTTATAATTAATAATAATTAACAAACAGACTGATTGAGTTCAGAGCATTATTCAAACAGTTTCGATATACAATTATCAAAATTATTTTCAGTTCATTAGAGAGCTAACAAGCTCTTTGAAATTTGCAAATAAACGAACAGTTAATTTTGATCGAATTAAAATTAACTTCAGCAAAAAGCTTATGTGAAAAATTGGCAAACTTGCTCGAGGCGTGTTGCAGAACATTGATCCAGCTTCGTATGGCAGTGTTAAACTAAGAGCAACGCCCTTAGTAGGCGTTAGCAAAGAAGAGCAACACCTTTTGTGGGAGTGGTTTATAAACGCCGCCCTTTGTAGGCTTAGCAAAGATCAACGCCTTTCGTGGGCGTGACTACTCCTGAAAATGGGCGTGGTCTGAAGAGCAGCGCCTTTTATAGGAGTCGCCGCCTCTTGTAGGCGTGACCAAGTAACGCCTTCCGTGGGCGTAAAAAAAAGGAACACTTTTTATGGGAGTGGCACCTCCTATAGGCGTGGTCAAGCTAAAGCCACTCCTCTCGTGGAATGGGAATGGGCGTGATCAATGAAGAGCAACGCCTTTTATGAGAGTACCGTCTCCTGTAGGCGTGACAATCAAGGGTAACGCCTTCCGTGGGTGTAAACATACAAACACACGCCCTTTGCAGGCGTAGCCATACATTTTCAACGACTTTCGTGGGCGGGAGCTAGGAAGGGCACCCCCTCTTATGGGAGTGCTTGTGTATAAGCGCCACCTCCTAGAGGCGTGGTCAAGCTAAAGCCACGCCTTTCGTGGAATAAAAATAAGCGTGTTAGTGCAACGCCTGCTATGGAAATACCGCCTCTTGTAGGCGTGGCAACCAAGGGTAACACCTTCCGTGGGCGTTATAAAAGAATATAACTTCATAGGCGTGGTCAAGATAATGCAACGTCTTTCGTGGGCGTATCCACATCGTCCCTGACTAGTTCTCCAAGTTTGGGCCTGGCTAGTTTGTAAAGTTAGACTTTAGTTCGTTACGCAACTTTAACTCTAGTTTCCATTGTTTTGAATCTTCAGACAAATATAAAAATTGTTCAATTTCGAGTTTTTGCGTTCTAGTTAGGCCCAATTTAGCGCCAGGTCAGAATTTACACATTCATTGGAATAAGATCTTGGCGGTTGTATTAATAAAGGCCTTTTTCATAGTCGACGGCATTTTTCAGTCGTTATGTAAATATCGAACCGACATTGGAGTAATTTTGTCATTTGAAAGAGACTAATGCGTAAGATAAGAATAATTTAACTAATTCTGAATATATTTACTTCATTCAAGGTTTCTTTATTTCATGCATATTTAGAAGTAAAGAAAGAACAAATATGAATAAAAAAGGAAAAAAAAGAAGAAATGGAAAAACAGGAAAAAAGGAAGACAAAAAGGAAAAAGAAGAAAGAAAGAAAAAAATTACAATTTTAAAAAAAATTAATAAATGGAAATAAATGAATATTGAAGGAATCGTAAATGAAAAATACTTGAGAAAATAAAGTGGAACAAGAAGGGGGTCGCGCGTTTAAACTTTGGACAGCAAGTATTTTTGAATTTGACATTTGTCGATTTGTGAGTAATAATAACTCGACGTTTCACGCGTTTTCTAACTGCAGTCACGGTTTCTTACTAATATTAAATTCGCCACGTCCTCGTTACGAATAACAATAGGGAATTTTTCAACAAGAGGGAAAATAGCGCTCGCGTCTGATGAATGCATTTATCGCACGAGTGCATATCGCGAAGGCTAGACGCTCTCTATGATCGTGACCGAATCGCTGTAATAAATTATCGCGTTCAATTATTTATTGCCAAAGGCTGAAGACGCGAACGACGCAATAATTCACGACTTGGATTTTTCAATGTGAGCGCTTCTTTCGCCTTATTGAGAAAATCAATAAACCAAGTTCCATTTGTTATTGTAGTTTACTGCGATTTAATAAGACTTCTGATTTGATGTTGAACAAATTTTTCACCCTGTTGCCTATCAATCACTGAGCACACAGGTGAGCTACCCGTGTGCACAATGACGTCAAGTCTCGCCAGTGAGTCATTAACGGTGCTTATCAAATCTTCATGCTATTCTGATAAAGTAGTTCTATTTTAGAGAATATTAACTCTTGTTATTCTTTCCCTTTTTCAGATTTAACTGTGGAATTATTCTTTGAATTATATTTGAGAAAGAAATAGAAAAATTATTTCTTCTGTTATTTATTTAGATTAAGGCCTTTCATTGTCCGTTAGGTGACTACTGCGCATGTATAATTAGCATAAATGTCTATTGCGCATGATTACCTATCGCAGGTAACTTCTGCGCATGTCTAGCGTACTTGGGTGACTACTGCGCATGTCTAATTATCGTAGAGAACTACTGCGCATGTGTAACTGCCTTAAGTGACTACTGCGCATGTTTAGCTGTCAAAGGTGACTACTGCTCATGTGCATAGGACGTGGGTGACTACTGCGCATTTTTATCTGTCACAGTTAACTTCTTCTCATCTATAAATGTCACATAAAACTACTGCGCATGTAGAACAGTGAGAGAAATTCTTTATTTTAATTTCCCCTACAAAATATATTATGCAAATCCCGTCACAGAATGCATAAAAAAACTTGAATAAAAAATTCATGTAAATATCATTTCTCGGAACAACTTTTCTTGACTTTTTTGCAGTAATAACGAAGCGAAAAATACTTTGTTTTTCTGTGTCAATTGAGCTTTAAATTAGTCTTGTAAGGCTAGTTTGGTTCTTTTATTTTAAAAATAGAGGCTTTCGGTACTTTGGCTTCAGGCCAACACCGTTAGCAGGAAAATTGAAAAAAAATGTATTAAAATGCAAGAAAAAATTATCTTAAAGTGAAATACTCTAGGGTAAAATCAAGCTATGTCCTTTTGAGTTAGAGAGGTCATCTAAGGGCACTTTACTAAAACTAAATTACCAACTGGATTATTAATTTATGGCCCTATGACTATGTAATAAGTATCTATTCGAACTTGGAACCATCCATAGTCCTTAGACCCAAAGTCCTTCCATAATATATTAAACTAGGTCTTGAGATAAATTAATCGATAAGATTGTACTCTAACTTTGATTTAAATCTTTACAAAGCTCTTAATTAATTATTAACAATGGACTTCTTTCTAGATTTATTAAATAATGAGACTTATTTTTAAAATTTTCTATTATGCGTATTAGTCAAAGAGAAAAAAGAACTTCTGAAAGTTTTTCAAAAATTTGGTGCAAGCTTTCTACAAGTCTTCTGCAAGCTTACCACAAGCTTTTTGTATGCCCCATACAAGCATTTTTCAAGACAAGGCCTTTTTCAAGCTATAAAGCATTTTGCAAGCTTACAAGAAAAAGTACCTCCTTTTATAGAAATGGTCATGAAAAGGCGTGATAAAAAATCAACGCCTTTTGTGGGCGTAGCTAAGAATTGGTACCGTCTCTAGTAGGCGCAGTAAAACATTAGCCACGCCTTTTGTAGGTGTGGCCAAAAATTGGTAACGCCTATGGTAGGCGTAGTAAAACATTAGCCACGCCTTCTGTAAGTGAGACCAAAAATTGGCAACGCCTCTAGTAGGCGCAGTAAAACATTAGCCACGCCTTCTGTAAGTGTGACCAAAATTGGCAACGCCTCTAGTAGGCGCAGTAAAACATTAGCCACGCCTTTTGTAGGCGTTTCCAAAAAATAGTAACGCCTCTAGTAGGCGTAGTAAAACATTAGCCACGCCTTCTGTAGGTGTGACCAAAAGTTTGTAACGCTTCTAGTAGGCGTAGTAAACCATTAGCCACGCCTTCTGTAGGTGTGACCAAAAATTGGTAACGCCTCGAGTAGGCGTAGTAAAACATTAGCCACGCCTTCTGTAGGTGTGGCCAAAATTTGGCAACGTCTTTAATAGGCGTAGTAAAACATTAGCCACGCTTTCTGTAGGCGTTGACAAACATTGGTAACACCTCAACAACGCCTTTTGTAGGCTTCGCCAAAAATTGTTAACGCTTTTTGTAGGCGTAACTAGACATTGACAACGCCCTTTGTAGGTGTAGCTAAAACAACTGTAAGCTCTACATGAGCGTTTTTTAAGTTTTTGCAAGCTTGAACTTAGCATTTTCAAGCTCACTGTGAGCTTTAATTCTTTTGCAAGCTCTCCGGAAGCTTTATATAATTTTTGCAAGCTCTCCAATAGCTTTTTGAAAGCTATTTGCAAGCTTTCATCGTGCTTTTGTAAATTCTGCCTTTAAGCTTTTTCTGTCTATGAGCTTTTTGCTAATTTTCTGCAAGTCTTGTTCGAGTTTTTTGCAAGCTCTGCACAAGCTTTTTGCAAACTCAGTGCAAGTCTCTCTAAAATTAAAATAAAAGATTATTGAAGAAAACTAATGAAACAAATGGAAGTGGATAATTGAAAAAGTGGAAATGACTGTTTACAAAAATTTCTTGTTAAATTTATGACTGTCCATTGTTCCTGGCTGAAAAACAATTAAAAATTTACATGTTTTAACAATGGAGTCTGGCTGTTTTTTAATTATCCGTGTAGTGCTATTTCTTCCTTGAGGCAAATGCAAACACTGCTTTTATTGGTAAAAAAGAGCCTAGGAACCGTAGGTATTTTAAGTACTTGCGTTTACTCGCACGTGCCAATGACGATGACTCAAACAAATATATGTATGTGCAAGCGACCACTTGAAAATTTAACCGTGTCGGCAAACTGGTCGTCAATCGTCTGCTGCTCAAGACCTCTCAAGCCACAACTTCAAATCTTTTTATTTCTGACTCCCAAAGGCACATTTGCATCCATTAAAATTTCATTTTATTGCAAAAATAACTCGATTTTAAATTCAGTTGGAAATATTTTGCTAAACATCTCGTACAATGTGTCATTTACGTATTGCAGCAAAAACTAAAAATAGTTTCTAATTTTTTTTCATAATATTGTTTAGAATAAGAATGATTTAAAAACTAACGAAAAATATTTGCAAAAATAACAAATACAATTATGATAAAGGAGACTTTTATTTAAACCCGTGTATATGTATAGTTAAATATACAAATTAAAGTAAAAAAATAAAAAAATATCCAAGAAAATGATTAATTAGTTTTAAAAAATGATTATTATATATTACGTGATATATCTATATTTATAAAAAAATAAAGGACTTTTTTTTATTCGTAAAAATTCAGTAGAAATAATATTAAAATTGATTAAGGAAAATCTGATTACAAGATTGCGGTCAGTGGTGATTTTTCGTCATTGAATTTTTTCTCGCGAGCTTGATTAGCCTGAATTACTGGATAATTACCTCCACGGTCGGTGTGCTTTCTTAACAACGCGTAATCCCAATTACAATTGCTATTTGTCGACTAGAGAGCGATCGAGCGAATGAACAAACAATGGATTCGCTCTGTCAACGAGGGTAGGGCCGATCAATCGGCCTCGCCGTGTCGGTTCAGAGACTCACCGATAGAGGATTGAGCCATTCAATTCTGCAATGCAATGCCCCATCAGTATTATCAGCAAGGCCTTCCAATAAAATCTAACTAGCATTGCAAAACAGTTCTCGCTTCTGGTACATCGTTCTTGCCGCATGCGGTGAACCTTTCCCATCTAATGTTATACGCATTCATTATACGGGCTTCAGTAATTTTCACTTACAAAAACAATTATCTCCCTCTGTTGGATCTGATACTCCAATTGAAACTAGATTTTTTATTGTTTATTTTCTAGTAATTGCTATTTTGAAACGATGTCTTTTTTTGTATGTATTTTAGAAGAGCAGAAACTGTGTTGGTGTTCTTTCATTTTATGCCTTTATTTATTTTGGAAAAATAAAAAAATGACTTTAGGGGGCGTGACTGTAAAGGGATACACCTTCCGTGGGCGTGACTGTAAAGGGATACTCCTTTTGTGGTTGTGACTGTAAAAGGATACGCCTTTTGCGGGCGTGACTGTAAAGGGATACGCCTTTTGTGGGTGTGACTGTAAAGGGATACGCCTTTTGTGGGCGTGACTGTAAAGGGATATGCCTTTTGTGGGTGTGACTGTAAAAAGATACGCCTTTTGTAGGCGTGACTGTAAAGGGATACGCCTTTTGTGGGTGTGACTGTAAAGGGATACGCCTTTTGTAGGCGTGACTGTAAAGGGATATGCCTTTTGTGGGTGTGACTGTAAAAGGATACGCCTTTTGTGGGTGTGACTGCAAAAGGGTACGTCTTTTGTGGGTGTAACTATAACGGGAAACGCCTTTTGTAGTAGTATACGTACATATGGGAGTGTCCTGCGAAGAAAAACGCCTTTAGTAGGCGTGAGCAAAGAGCAACAGCTTTTATGGAAGTGGTTAAGCATAAGCGCCGTCTTTTATTGACTTAGTGAAGTAAGAGCAATGCCTTTCGTGGGCGTGACTATGTTTAAGTAACTCTTGAAAATAGGCGTAATCAAAGAAGAACAACGCCTTTTATGGGAGTTATTATATATTAGCACCGCCTCCTGCAGGCGTGGCCAAGCAAGGGCAACGTCTTTAGTGGGCGTGAAAAAAGAACACCTCCTTTTATGGGAATAATGCTAATTCTTATAGGCGTGGTATAAATGCAACGCCTTTCAAGGGCGTAGCTAAACGCCTTTTGCTGGCGTAGATAAACTTTGGTAACGCTCTTTTTAAGCGTAGCTCAACGCCTTTTGTAGGCGTATATAAATACTGGTAACGCCCTTTGTAGGCGTATCTAAACATTGGTAACGCCTTTTGTAGGCGTGTCTAAATATTGGCAACACCTTTTGTAGGCGTGTCTAAACATTGCCAACGCCTTTTGTAGGCGTGTCTAAACATTGCAAACGCCTTTTGTAGGCGTATCTAAAAATTGGAAACGCCTTTTGTACACTTATGGGAAACGTGCCACTTATTGTTTACAAACATTTGGAATATGGGCGTGACAACTTTTTGGTAGATGTGACCATACATTGATAATACCTTTTGGGGGCGTGAATATTTCTAGACCATGCCTTTTGTAGGCGTCACCCTACATAGAGATCATCGTCAAAATTTTTTTAAACTCTTGATCGTTGCTAAGAGTAACGTACACAAGAATAGATTAAAAAATAGACTAGATTAGACTCACAAAAATAAGCTCTATTCTTTTTTACCTCATGCATCTTGTATTAATTTGCAAGAAACAAATTAATTTCGTAAATTTAATTCTTCACCTGCTTCCTATTCAAATACTTCTTTATAAGTGATTCTGTTTTAATTATCCTGAACATTTTTATGCATATGAATCTGATAATGTATTCTCCTGCTTCCTTGGAAAATGTAGTAGTGGCAGCGGAAGCTAAAAAATAGAACATCTCAATAAGAATTCAACTCTCTTCATATTCATAGTATCGGGATCGTCACGTATGCACAGAGACTTGTACGTGTAATTCGAACATACTTGTGTGATAACACACATACATATTAAAACCATTGTAAACGAGGAGGCTGCCTGCTGTATGAAATTAGCATGAGATTAGCCGAGTTCTGTATGCAGACGCTCTGCCCTTTTCTAATATCTCTTTGTCGGTTCCTTCTGTTTCTTGATGAATCGTGTTCTTTATGTTAATTCAGAGAAGAGTAACTGTTGCGGTAAAAAGTGTGTGTTACAAGCATCCACTTCTTTTGTGTTCTAAGAGGCTACATGTATCACCTGTTGATAAACGTATAATTTAAATCTCATATTTTTTATATCTAATATTTGTTACACCTCATTTTCTACACCTCATTTTTTACACCTTATTTTTTACACCTCATTTTTTACAATAAATTTTTTGCACCTATTTTCTACACCTATTTTTACATTTATTTATTACACTAAGTTTGTTACACCCAATTGTTTACTCTAAGCATTTTTACACACAATTTTTAAACGAAATTTTTTTTCATCTGATTTTTTACACCTTATTTTTTATACTAATTATTTTGACAATTTCCTACACTTAATTATTTTACACATAATTTTTCGCATCCAGTATTTGACACCGAATATATTTTACAACATTGCATTAGATCGAATATTGATTTATAAATAAGTTTTCAGAGTCACAGTAATGTTGAGTTGATTGAAATAAATATACCAGTAGATTTTGAAAATTATAGTAAGTTCGTCAAACTGGGAACACTTTAGTTTAATGGAAAAGCAATGTCATCTAATTCTGCAATCAATATTACCAAGCTAGGAGCATCTGTAACTTGATGCTTTAGTTTCAACAGTTGTAAAATTAGACTACACAGCAAATTCCTGTTAATGTCGTAATAGCCAAGTTACGATCAATGTTTGTAGAGTGTTTAGAGAGTTGTAAAATTGGAAGTGTTACATCTATAATTCATACCAAAACATTGAAGATATTTTCTGCAGTTTGTTACAAATGGGCGTATACGCAAAAATAGTATAGCTTTTGTGGGCGTTATTAGACTCAAAATATACCTATTGTGGGTGGAGCCACACGTAACCACGCCTTTTGTAGGCGTAGTCAAACTTAAAACGTCTTTTATGGGCATCCCATAAGAAGACACGCCTCTTATAGGCGTCACTATGCACAAGACCCGCCTATTGTGGGCGTCACTGTATACAGGACCTGCCTCTTGAGGGCGTCACTGTGCATGAGACACGCCCATTATGAGTGTTTAGGTAGAAGGACACGCCTTTTTTGAAATAGCAAAAGAAACAAATGCATTCTATTCTCGTAAGAATACAATTTACGCCCCTAAAGGGCGTAATCATAGCAGGATATGCCTCCTATGGGCGTGGCCAAATATGGACACGCCCTTTTTTGGACAAAGAATACATATTCGAGTCGTCTTTCAGAAGCGTAAACAGACGCAGAAACGCCTTTTATGGGCGATTCAATTATTGATCACGCCTTTCAAGGGCGAAACTAATTCTTTTTTTTCACCTCATAAGAGTGGATGTATTGGCAATTGAGGCAAAAAATTACTAAAAATAATTGAATTGTTGAAGGTATTTTTTTCAATGCACTTGCCAAGACAATGAATAAACATCCCTAATTAAAATACAATTTTGATATGCCTGTCATAATGAACAATTGCTTTGTTATCTACATTAATGTACTACAGAACAGGAGTCAATGGAGTCTGTGTGGTTCAATTGTATAGAATTTTTTCTCATTGCATTGAAGAAGAGTGCCCATCATGAGATTGTGAATTTATGCTGGGCACGTAATCTCGCTGTTTCGCTTTTCAGATCCTAAAGTTCGGCAAAAATTGCTGATCAGTAATGATGTACATGTCTGGATGTGAATACTTAATACGGCAGCGCACGTATTTGCTCTTCACTTCAATGTTCACTGTCGTTATTTATTGGTAGGCGCTAATTACCTCGGTCCTTCCATTTCCCATATTTTTCATTTATTAGATCAGAAACTATTGACACTGGTGTATTTGAAAAGAAATTTTGTATACGATGTAATTTTAATTTTTTGCTTTTTTGTCTTGATTATTTTAAAATGCATTTTTATTTAGTGCACTTTCTTTTAGTCATATTAGGTAATTAATAATAATAATCAACATTTTTTATAATCAACGAGACAAAGTATCGATTTGCTTAGTAGATTTTAATGAAAAAAATATAATTGTTTATTATTTCAAAAGAAACCTTTTGAAGGCGGAGTCAAGTATTTGCAACGCCTTCTGTGGGCGTTGATAAACATTGACAACGCTTTTTGTAGGCGTAGTATAAAATTAGCAACGCCTTTTAGAGGCGTGGCCAAAAATTAAAGACGCCTTATGTAGGCCTAGCATCAAATTGATAACGCCTCTAGTAGGTGCAGCCAAACAGTAGCAACACCTCATGTGGGCGTAGCCTAAAATTGGTAACGTCTCTAGTAGGCGTGGCCAAACATTAGCAACGCATCATGTGGAGGTAGCCTAAAATTAGTAACGCCTCTAGTAGGCGTAGTAAAACTTAAAGAACGCCTTATGTAGGCGTAGCGTAAAATTGGTAACGCCTCCAGTAGGAGTAGCCAAATATTAGCAACGCCTCTAGTAGGCGTAGCCAAATATTAGCAACGCCTTATGTGGGCGTAGCCTAAAATTGGTAACGTCTCTAGTAGGCCTGGACAAACATTAGCAAAGCTTCTTATAGAGGTAGCCTAAAATTGGTAACGCCTCTAGTAGGCGTAGTAAAACTTAAAGAATGCCTTATGTAGGCGTAGCCTAAAATTGGTAACGTCTCTAGTAGGCGTGGCCAAACATTAGTAAAGCTTCATATAGAGGTAGCCTGAAATTGGTAACGACTTTAGTAGGCGTAGCCAAATATTAGCAACGCCTTATGTGGGCGTAGCCTAAAATTGGCAACGCCTCTAGTAGGCGTAGTCAAACATTAACAACGCCTTTTGATGGCTTTACTAAACATCGACTATAGATTTTGTAGGCGTAGCCAAATATTGGTATGCGTTTTTAGGGCGTTATTACCTGCCCCAAAAGAGGTGTGTTTTACGAATAGAACCACTTAAAAATTGTTTAGTTTGCATTCTAAAATCCGCTTCAAGAGCAAAGTCAGATAAGTTTGCCACTCTTTTTTATGTGACCTGATTTCTTAAGTAATTATTTTCCTTGAGTAATTTTATACCAAAGACAAAGATACAAGCATTTCTTCAAATATAAGTTTTTGATCATCTTTACTTACAAGAAACGTTGTTCAGTATCGCTGTGGACATACTAACAGATAAGAGAATCTAATTATAACTGCGATAACAGGCTTCCATTTAGAAATACAAATTAATTTACAAGTTCTATAATTATTTACCATACTTTTTAGCAACAGTGTCAAAGTTTAATCACCACAATTACTTTTTGCTGGGAAATTTTCGTGTTGAATTTGAGTAGATGACACGTTGTAACTAAATGTTGAAGGTAAAATGAGTAAAGTTTTGAACAGTTGTAAAGGGATAATGTTTCAGTAGGAAGTAATGCAATTAATCTTGCTTTCCGAAGAGCATGTAAACACACTCAGCATCGAGACGCACGGCTTATGTTCGTGCAACACGGCGTGAAACACCGAGACAGAGTAATCGCGATCCGTGAAGCGCTCTATTCAGCCGGTATAATCACCGAGGAACCAAGTGCTGAACACGCGTAACCAGTATTCATTTACGCTCAACGCATAACGCACTGTCGCGTAACCTTTCCAATCCCTCCATTTAGTTAAATCGACGACAATTGTTAATTACCATCACTCATAATTTTCGCGACCTTCAAATATCCCTGAATGTCGGAAAAAATTAAATTTCAATGACAGGGAAATTTTAAATAAATGATCGGAATTTTTAATCACTTTTTTCAATCCTCTATATTGGACGGACATTTTTGGAATTCGTTTTAAATGGTATTTTCGTTGCGAGAGTGTGTGGGTGCCTTCCGGGTATGTAATGTATTTCCAAGAAAGTGCAGCGTCTTGCATTTTGACTAGACGAGTTATGTTTTAGAAAGCTGGTGTAGGTGGATGTGGGTGCGTAGATACAAATAGCTTATCTACTGGGCGATGTCACTTGATGCACGCTTGAGATCTTTGCTCTGACTTCTCCTTGGTCGGTGTCCCCACCTTGGCTTCTTGACTTTCTCCTTCAACCCTGCTGGTCTCGAGGCTCACTCGCTTGCCGCTTTGCATCAGCTAAAAACAATGTCAGTCGGTGATGTCATACGCACGAGCACATGTTGCTCGCTTTGCAAGCTATCGGACACAGAGACAGTGTTTACTTATCCGCCGAAGCGTGCATGTGTGAGATAAGCACGTTCCTATAAGCTGACAGCCAATCCCTATTTCTTTCACAATCAAATTTCATGCTGGAATTTAAACTTGATTTTTCCTCTCTTCTTCGCGCTTTCAGAAATTATTTAAAAAATTGTTCCAAGATGCTTTTTGAATCCGAAAAGTATCATTAGGAACTTGAATTTGAATAAATTGTACTTTTGCAGTAGTAGAATCTGAGGAATCTGTTAGAATACGTTTCTTGTAGGTTTTGACTCACGTGGGTGACGCCTTTTGTGGGCATAACTATGTAAAGACACGCCCATTGTAAGTGAAACAATGTAGAGGTCACGCCCTTTTTGGCGTAACCATATGCAGGCCACGCCCTATGTAGGAGTAGCCGTACACAGGCCTCGCCTCTTGCAAAAGAGGCTTGCCCCGCAAGAGTAGACGAATCGAGTCTCTGGAAGTGAGTAGACATACCCCGCCTCTTGTGGGTGTAAACATTTATAGGATATGCCTTTTGTAGGCGTATTTGTAGATAAACCACGCCCCTTTTGGGCGTAATCATACATAGAATACACCTTTTGTAGACGTCAGACCACACTTCTTATTGAAATTGACAAATAAAGGTCCTGTCTCTTGTGGGCGTAATCATAGGAAACGTCTTGTTCAGGCGTAAGAGTGTGCAAACCACGCCCCTTGCTGAGGTGACCCTATTCAGGCCACACCTATCACGGGTGTAAGCATTAATAGAAAACGCCAATTGTAGGCGTAAGAATAGATTCCTGTTGTGGAAACGACCATAGACCACGCCTCTTATGGACATAAATATTTACAGTCTACGCCTTTTGTAGGCGTAACGGTAGATAGACTACGCCTGTTGTAGGCGTAACGGCAGATAAACTACGCCTGTTGTGGGAGTGAACACAGTCAGGCTACGCCCACTGTGGACGTAAAAATGCATAGGATACACCCCTTGTGGGCGTGAGAGTAGTCAAACCACGCCTTACGTAGCATTGCCCATAATCAGGCCACGCCCCTTGTATGCGGGAAAGGAGACAAACCACGCCTCCTACTGAGGTGTCTCCTTTCAGGCCACGCCTCTCGTGGGTGTTATCATTAATAGGAAACGCCTTTTGTGGGCGTTTGAAGAAAATAAAGTTTCCAAAAGACTTGAAGATAATTTTTTACATTTTGTTTTCGCCGTTTTTACAGCCCTCTTTGTTATCACGTTCTGAAAGCAACTCCAGAATTTAATTTGATGAAAATGCAGAAAGATATATTGTTATTATTCATTTTACAAAGTGAGAGATTTTCGCGTGTTTTCCAATTGCTCTGGACTACGAGAATATGATCGATCATGACGGGAACCGATGTTGTTGATACGTAAATAATAATAAACCCAAGGCAATTTGCAATGCAAATTGTGCCCTCGTATCCAGGTGGGCACATATACGCATAACTATCATGGTGCTACAGTACGTAATACCGCTTGTTACTTTTATATATACATGTATGTATATATATTTTTTTATCTCGCAAACATAACGGAAGAAAATTTTACATAATAGTCGCGATGAGAATGTGACGTTGATACTCTCGTACGATGCACCGATTCTAATTTTAAATTAACCATAATTGCGTAATAATGAGCAGCGAGTGATACTCGCTTGTGACTTCTTTTTTTTATTCTCGAGACCCATTAACATAATTTAAAGTCAAGTAACGATTTGAGAAGCTAATTTAGTAATATTGTTGCATTTTTAAAGAGACTGCAATCGCTTGAAATTAATTATTTCGTAATTTTATAAAGAACAAATTTACGATTATGAGCTTGTACTTAATGAGTGTACTACATGCTCTTTATTTTCTATTTAAAGATCTCTAGTTTAGAATATTTATTAAAAGAAGATTTCCCAGTGTGCAAATTTTGCTCAGGACCAAGTTTCGAATAGAAATTGTTTCAAATAAAAATTGTTTCGAATAAAAATTGTTACTATTGAAAAAGTTAAACTACTCGAATATATTTCTGTAATGCATACTTTTCCTATTTTTAGTGTTTAAAAAAAAATACGAAAGTGCTCGTTAAAAAGGAGTTGAGACAATATTTACGATACGATGTGAAAAGTGTTTTGCGATAAGAAAATTGTATAGATCGGAGTAGTGAAATTAATAATAATAAATTTTTTTATTAAACAAAATAGGTAGTTTGTCACTTCCTGAAATTATTATCGAGTCGATATAACTTCCATTATTCCTAAAGAGATACACCCACTGCCAACGATATTTTACTCCCGTGAGAGCAGATTTATTATCCCCTGTGCGTATAATGCTTGATATACATACTGCCGTGTTCCAAGCAACATCGAGCTCCTTTACTTCGAATCTATGCGAGGCTACACTTAAGTATTTCGATTACAGATCACTGGAAAAATCAACGAGTTCGTGAGATTGTAACTGACTCGGCTAAAAATTACAATACTTGCGACTTTTTGAAATGCAACTAAATACGATTTACAGCAAACTAGGACATTTTTATTACCTTCAAAGTTGAGAGAAAATGAATTATTTATCATTTTTAAATTGCATTTATTATTTATCTCATTTGCAGGTGTCACTAGTTTTATTATTTTTAATGTCACTGATGTTGGAACTCTGTATTCAGAATATTTAATTAAAATAAATTGTCAGTTAGCATTGTTAAAAATAGACACTGATATTTTAGAATATAGTTACCTAGGAAACAATTTTTTAAAGTAAAACGAGTTTTATGGGCGTGATTGTATTGGTAACACCTATAGGCTTGTCGAATATAAGCACCGCCTCTTATAGACGCTCTTGCCATAAGACGTTTCTCTTGTGGGCGTGTCCAACAAAAAGCACCACCCTCTGTAGGCGTGTCCACAAAAAAGCACCATCCCCTTTAGGCGTGTCTACAAAGAGCACCGCCTTTTTCAGTCGTGTCCACCAAAAATAAACGCCTTTTCAAGATTGTCCGCAAATAAACAACGCTTTTTTTAAGCATGCAGGCGAGTAAGAGCCGCCTTTTCTATGCGTATTCATAAATAAGCACTGTCTTTGTTAGGTATGCCCATCAATAAGCACCGCCTCTTTTAGGTGTGCCCATAAATAAGTACTGCCTCTTTTAGGTCTGCCCATAAATAAACGCCGCCTCTTTCGGATGTGTCTATAAATAGGCACCGCCTCCTTCCTTTCTATTAAGAAACACCGCTTCTTGTAGGCGTGTCCATAAATAAGCACCGCCTTTTCTAGACGTGTCCATAAATAAGCACCGCCTCCTTTAGGCGTGACCATAAGTAAGCACTGTCTCTTTTAGGCGTGTCTACAAATAAGTACCGCCTCTTAAGGCGTGTCCATAGGTACGCAATTCCATTACTAAACATATTGTCAAATAAAAACCACCTCTTCTGGGCGTGTCCACCAAAAAGCACCGCCTCCTCTAGGCGTGACCATAAGTAAGCACCGCCTTCTTAGGCGTGGCCGCAAATACGCAACGCCTTTACTATACGTGTAGGCACATAAGCACCGCCTTTTTAGGCGTGTCCGCAAATAAGAACCGCCTCTCATAGACGTGTTCACGAATTATCACTACTTTTTTGTCTTTCAAAGTACACTATGCACCAAGTTAATATTAATTTTTACCATTTTTATTATTTATAGTTAATTTATGTTTATTTATGTCCAGATATCACTGCCTGTCATGCAGTATTGAACGAAAAATATTGGAAATGAATAATTAAACTACATGTTCAAAAGTACATAACAATATTAAATGACAATGGTTAATAAATACTGAAAATGCTATTTCTACTCTAATCAACTGCATACTTTGAAATAGAATAATTAATTAATTTACAATGGAAAATTAATATTCGAATAATTAAACATGAGTTAAAAATCATCTCTATAACTGCAAAGATAATAAATTATTCCATTTAAGCTTTCGTACCGTAAATTTAATTGTACGTGCTTTCATTAGTCGTTTAATAATAAATCTGATAAATAATTGAAGCAATTAAAAGCAAGAATTAAAAAGACATGATTGAAAGAACTCGAACAAAAGAAATTTGTCATCGGAAATTGATAACACGGAACTTGACACGCTGATTAAAATATTGAGATTTTTAAATATTTGAAAATTATCACTTTTTCATTAATTTTTTAAAACTGTATTTTAGAATTACTTTAAAATATGTTACATCCTAATCACTATAAAATTATAATCACTATACATTTTTTATAACATATTCTATTATCAGTTTACAATTTTTTTAAATCATTTTTATAAATTTCTTTTATAGTGTAAAATTATTTTTGAAATTTTTTTATAAATAGAATTTAATTTTTATTATTTTGTAAATTGTTATTACTGTTTCTATTATTATTGTTATTTCTATTTTTATTACTATTGTTATTGTGAACTGTTATTGAATGTTTTTTTTTAAATTATAAAGATTTTCAATATGTCGAAAATGTTCTTTTATCTGTGTTAAATTGGATACTGATATGAAAACATTCCAAAGCGTAGCAGTGCTGAAATATTAATATTTTTAACCATTGGAAATTTTGTTAGAAATTTTTTTCAATTGGTTTTGTCTGATTCGTACGGGAAACAATGTTATATTCGTGAACACTAGGATCATTCAGTTATATCGCACTCAAGTCAATTTTCACCCAATTCGCAACAACGTCCAACCGTTTGCTTTTCTACTAATTGCGAATATATACACTACATTTTTTCCTTGCAGCTCTTTTCCCTCTCACAGCGCCGCTAAATTTAATTTATAAATGCTGAATTTTAAAATTGAAAAATATGGGTAAATTTGTTCTGCAAAGCAAATTCGACTTTTGTTCAAACAATTGAGATTGAGATAGACAAAACTAAATACGCGAGGATTTTAAAAAAATATTTTATAAACAAAATATTTTATAAAAGAAAGATTTTATAAAAAAAGAATATTTTATAAAAAAAAATATTTTATAAAAAAATATTTTATAAAAAGAAAATATTTTGTAAAGAGAAAATATTTTGTGAAGAGAAAATATTTTGTTAATAGAAAATATTTTCTTAATTAAAAAAAAATATTCTGCTAAGTGAATAATTTTTTTAACACAAAAAATGTTTTTTAAAATGAAAGAATTATTTTGTAAAATATAAAAATGTCGTTTTGGAAGAGCTGAGATGTCAATCTTGTTGGAGTAAATATTTACAGGGATTGGTAATGACAATTTTCAATCGAGCACTAGAAGCATGAACGACACGAAGTTCGATAACTGAGGTTTGCAATGACACAATGTTACTATGCATTTTAGTCAATATTCATTGGTTAGAGCACTTGCCAATACAGCGGTCAATATGCCCATTATTAGACAATATTATGATTTATAGACTAAAGTTTCTATAGTACATTCAATATTTGCAATTGAGGAGAAACTATTCGCGATGGGGCGCAACAAATAATTATAATAATGTGAATATTAAAACAGCGAACGATTGACATAATAATAGTAATAATAATAATTAATAATAATAATAATAATAATAATAATAATAATTAATAATAATAATTAATAATAATAATAATAATTAATAATAATAATAATAATTAATAATAATAATTAATAATAATAATAATAATAATAATAATAATAGTGCATAAAATCATTGTGTGTAATTAGGTCTTCTAATTTAAAACTTTCGGCGCCCAAAGGTGTCATTGATTCTCATTATGTTGATGAGTTTCCATATTCCTTTAGGACTTGCTGCAATGCAAGTCCGTCCAAAATTTGTGGACCTTGTGCCATCAATTTGCATCCAATCAGAATCGACTCTAGAACTACTCATTCTAAAGCACCTGCTTGAGATGATCTAATGTTCACTCATACCATAATTCTGTGGTTAATTATATCGAGAAACTATCCCTCGTTTGGACTACGTAGACCCTACTCAACTATTACAAGTAAATTCCTAAGTAGCAATTGAAATAGTTCGAAAAATTTTGGTCAACATTTTTCATAGCTTGATAAAGGGTGGCAGAGGTCGTATTTGGTCATTATTTTTTTGTATACAGAAAGAAATTTTAAGCGCTGTCATTTAAGGGATTTTAGAGTGTAAAAATTCATGTAGAATGTTTATTGTGGGCGTGGCAGCGCGATAAACACGCCCTTTTGGGCATAAAGGAACGTTTAACACGCCTTTTGAAGGCGTATTCACAGAAATGGGTGTGAACGAAGGCCCCACACTTTTATGGGTGTGGACAAGGAGGAAGGTTTCTTGAGGGCGTAACTGTAAAAGCGTACACCCATTGTGGGCGGAGTCATAAAATACCACACCTTTTGTAGGCGAGAAAAAAGAATGTCTTCTGAGGGCGTAACTAACGAAGAATGTATCTTGCGATCATAAAATACCACGCCTATTGTAGGCGGGGCGAAGTATGTCCTTTTGTGATCGTAACAGTTAAGGGACTCACCAATTGTGGGCGTAGTTCCGCCTTGTGTAGGCGTGACCAAAAAATAATATCTTTTGAAGGCGTAGTTATAACAAGACATGCCATTTATGGGTGTACAAAAGACTACGCCCTTTGTAGGCGGGACCAATAAACGTCTCTTGTGAACGTGACTTTATAAAACACAACTTGCGACCACGGAACACTACGCCTATTGTAGGCGGGGCAAAATATCGCCTTTTGTGGGCGTAATCCCGCTTTGTGTACGCGGATCCAAAGAACAACGTCTTTTGAAGGCGTAGCTATAACAAAACACGCTTTTTATGAGTGCAGAAATGACCACGCCTTTTGTAGGCAAGATAAAAGATTGTCTCTTGTGGGTGTAAAATTTTACGATTCTAAAAAACACACCTTTTTGTGTGGGGCGAGTGAATCCTTTTATGGGCGTAGATGTAAAAGACCACGCCTTTTGTAGGCGGGTCCAAGGAACCCGTTACTATAGAATGACACGCCTTTTGTGGGCGTACCCAATAATTGCACGCCTTCAATGGGCGTTACTAAAAAACAGAACAGCGAGTGTTTATGGACGAACCGAAAGAGGGGCGTGGCTTTTTGTGGGCGTGGACATAAAACGCTTTTTGAAATTGTAATCAGAGATTTGCAACGCTTTTTATATACGCTTATAAAAATATATCGTTTGAAAGCTTTTTTGTAAAATCCAGAATTTCTTGTAACGAATCAAGTGCTTAATATTTACAGCTGCAAATCGAGCTAATAGGAGAGCAACGATAGAATAAAATCGCGATTATGGAAAATCGACTTTATAATACAAAAAGTACCTCACGAGTTGCACAAAAAAGAGTCTGCAGACCTCTTTAAACGCGCAAGCGAGGGCTGATCGTTTCCTATCGATTGTTCCATTGTATGACACAAAAGCATCTCTGTAGAGCGCGTCCGCGATTCCGGAAAACTAGTGACCTCCGGGCTAGTCGCCTGCCGTTTTTCTCCCTCTTTAACCTTTTTTTCTCCTTTCTTTTATTCTCCTTGTTCTTTTCTCTTTTGTTTCTTTTTTGTTCGTTTTGTCTCGTCTCCGGAAAATGATTCACGTTCAAGACGCCGTTTCCTAAAGTTGAGACATTTTGCTCGAAAGATCCTTTTGCCAATCTAAGACGTTGTACAAATGTACATTCACCTTAACCAACGAGTAGCATTTACACCTTCCTCACGTCAAGGCACCCGTTTACCTAACAATAGAACATTCGCGACGTGCTGAGATTTCTACAACGTTTCTCTTTTCATAACTTGCACTCTTGGACAAACTTGTACAAACAGTCGGGGGACTTGGGCGGTTTTCGAAGACACTCAAAGCGTAAATACCCTTGTGAACTTTGTCCCAGGATATTAAATTGCCACGAAATTCCCGTGACATTCTTTGCAAGTCATATTATCCGCAAATTATTATTCTAGTCCAATTTTCGTGGAAAATTAGACTCCTCGGGAAAGTTTGGACAACTTTTAGAAACTGTGATTAGATAATTTCTGAAAATAGTTTAGTTTGGCGATTGAGTCTTGAATCTGTTGATGATAAGACTTTTAATGTAGGTAGTTTTCTTGGTTTTCTTCTCTTGCTTCTCTTCTCTTGCTTCTCGAGTACATCTGTTTTTGTACTTTTTCTTATCTGTCGCCTTTTCCATATGGAAGCTACGCTTATGGGTGTTTTTCAACATGGAAACACATTTTTGAGCGTTACTGAACTAAACACGCCCTTTGTGGGCGTCACTGAACATAAACACGCCTCTTTTGGGCGTTGCCATATATAGAAACGCCTTTTGTGGTCGTCCATGAACATAAACACGCCTTTTGTAGGCGTTGACCAAAATGGAAACGCCTCTTGTGGGCGTCACTGAACATAGACACGCCTTCGGTAGGCGTTGCCAAACATAGAAACACCTTTTTATCATCACTGAATGTAGACACGCCTTTAGTAGGCGTTACCGAACATGGAAACACCTTTGGTAGGCGTTGACGAATAAAAATTCGTACAGTGAAACTTTTATTCATTTACAATAAAATTTTTATCATTATTTTCCAAAACTAACGAATTTTTATTTTCTGTTTCAGGTAAGTTTCATTTGAGGAGTAAATTACGTTGATAATCTTTTTGGTAATGTGGTAAGAAATTTTGAATTTTCTATTAATAAAATAAAAACAATTATTAAAAGGCGGAGCTTAAGCTAGGAAAGGGCGTGTCGAAATAAAGTAGGTGGGGCCTATAACAAATTGGGCGTGGTCAAATGAGAAAGGTGGAGCATGGGATGGTAAAGGCGTGTCGATGGGTGTGTTTAAATGAGTCTTCAAATAAAAGTGAGCGTGCCTTCACGTCAAAGGTGGGGCTAACAATAACCAGGGGCGTGATTAAACATCGAAGAAGATACTTAAAATAAATATGGGCGTGTTTAAACTGCAACTAAGAGTCTTAACATAAACGTGCGCATGTTTAAAGAGCAAAACGGCGAGTCAAAACAAGAAAGGAGGTGTCTAATTTACATATGGGCGTGTCGAAACTAAAAAGGCAGTTTCTTGTTCACATAGGGGCGTGTCAAAATAAGAAAGGTGGTGTCTTCTTTACATAGGGGCGTGTTAAAATTAAAAGGGCGGGGTCTATTTCACAAAGGTGCGTCTAGAAATTAGAAAGGCAGTGCTTATTTCACATCGGGGCGTGTCTAAACTAGAAAGGCGGTGTCTAGATCACAAGAAGGCGTGTTAAAAACAGGAAAGCGGTGTCTATTTAACATAGCGACGTATTAAAACCAGGAAGGGTGTGTTTATATGACATAAAGGTGTGTCTGAATCCGAAAGGCGGTATCTAATTCACTAAAGGGCGTGTCTAAACAACAACTTCTAAGCATAATTAAACTCCTCTTAATTAATATCCAATCTTCAAGACAACCTAATGCAAAAATTCGACCTGAAATTTCTCTCCACCTAAAATTCAAAGTGTTAAAACACAATTCCCGAGACAAATGAAGTGCTTTCATTGAACTTCACAATTTTTTATTAGAGGTAATTTAATAAAATGTGACACTTGACATGGAATCTAACTATGAACAGATAATTATCTAATTAACTGAATAATCGATTTAATAGTCAGTCGATTCTAATGCACCAGGAACGTTTCAATCGTCAGCTTCTATGGAACAGTCTTCTCCCAATTAATTCTACTCTGAAATCAAAGTCTAAAAGATTATCTTTATTGCGTGAGATAAAATTCGATCACACAGGGTTTTTTTCACCACACGGCAAAAAACACGACCCGTTCCTTCGCCGTTAATTGAATCTCGGACCAAATTTCTCAGGCAGATTTCTTTTCCGATAGCGATTAAAAACCGTACATACAAAACGTTCATTTCTCTTGGTAGCTTTTAGAAAGTTTGCGCAATACTAAGTGTCGTAACCTTTTCTGGGCACTAAGTTGAAACGCTTCAAGTTGGTTTCGCCGACAATTTAATGCTTAATTCAATCGAATGAGCGCACCCAACTCTTGATAGAAAAAGTGCCAAAAGATTGAGTAATTTATATTGTTATTTCGCGAGAAATGATTCGTATTTTCCACCTAACATGGGCCCGAAGCGATAGCGCGTGGGTTCTAGACAAATTACTCGTGCCAAGGGAATTGATTTTAAAAAAATGTCGATACTTTCTAAAATAGCGTTTTATTGTTTGATAATTCCATAAAGTTGATTTTTGTCCATTTTTTGAAAAAACACTGTAAAAAAGCCTTTCAATATGATTCTTTTTGGCTTCGCTTTTGAAACGTTTGAGGTATTTTGAAATCCCAGTATTAAAACATTACAGTAAATTTAGTGATTCAAATTTTACGAATCAGAACATGTGAAGTAAATTGATTGTATTTTTGTCTTTTGGCGTGATATAAAAGAGTGCTTTTATCGTAATTACTTTTGTTCCTACTATTTTTGTTTTATAAGAAACTTTTTTCTTTCTCTAGTAACTTTTTCGTATCTTTTTTGTATACAGTTTCTAATTAATTGCAAAGTAACTTTCGAGTAATTTTTTAAAGTTATAGTTGTATTAACTTTTCTGGTAATTTTACTAAGTATTTCTCGTAATTTTTTAGTATTCTCTAGTAACTTTATGGTAACTTTCTAGTAACTTTTTGTCACATTCTAGTCACTTTTCTATTATTTTTTGGGAACTACTTGTTACTTTCTAGAAACTACTTGTTACTTTCTAGTAACTTTTTGTTACTTTCTAGTAAATTTTTTGTTACTTTCTAGTAAATTTTCTATTACTTATGGCTTTTCTATTACTTAGAGTAACTCTTCTATTACTTATAGTGACTTTTATATTACTTAGAGTACCTTTTCTATTACTTATAGTAACATTTCCAGTTACTTTCCAGTATATGTTCCAGTCACTTCGTAGTAACTTTTGTTATGTTTTAGTATCTTTTCCAGTTACTTTCTAGTATAATTTCTAGTCAAATTTCGATTTATTTTTTAGTGATAATTACAGTGACTTGCCTAGTAACTTTTCTAGTAACTTTTTGAATACTTTCTTGTAAATTATTCAGTTATTTTCTAGTAAATTTTCTAGTTACTTTCTAGTGACTTAACAAGTTATAAAATAGTGATTTATGTGGTTACCTTCTAGCTATTTTTAAGTACATTTTTTAGTTCACTTCTAGTACTTTTACACTATAATTTATAGTAACTTCTCCCTTACTTACTGGTGACTTTTCTAGTGACTTTCTAGTGCCTTTTACAATTATTCTCTAGTAACTTTTCAGGTTATTTTATAGTACCTTTTCTAGTTTCTTTTTAATAATTTTTCAGTAACTTATCAAATTACTTTCTGCTTTCTTTTATTAGAATTAAACTAAAAAATATTTACTTTCCAGCAACATTCCTAGTTACTTTACAGCAACATTCTTTGTTACATTACAGCAACATTCTTTGTTACTTTACAGCAACATTCTTAGTTACATTCCAGCAACATTTCTAGTTACTTTTCAGTAACATTATTAGCTACTTTCTAGCGACTTTTCAATTATTTTCTATAACTGTTCCAGAAACTTTCGAATAACGTTTCTAGCCAATTTTCTATGATCTTTTTAGTGAAATTTGTAGTAACTTGTCTTGTAATTTTTCTAGTAACTTTCTAAATACTCTTTTGTAAATTTTTTAATTATTCTCTAGTAAATCTTCTAGTTACTTTCTAGGACTCAACAAGGTAAAATCTAGTTACTTTTATGGTTACTTTTCAATTCTTTTTTAGTAAATTTTTCAATTACTTTCTTGCACATTTACCTACTCTTACTTTATAGTAACTTTTCCCTTACTTTTCAGCGATTTCTCCAGTTAGTTTTTAGTGCCTTTTAAAATTATTTTCTAGTAATTTTCTCTATTACTTCCTAGTGACTTTTCAGGTTATTTTCTAGTACCTTTTCTAGTTTATTTCTAGTAATTATTTAGTTTAAATTACTGTTTAAATTACTGTTTAAATTTCTTTTTTAATTACTTTTTAATTACTTTTTAATTACTTTCTACTGTCTTCTACTAGAATTTCTAGTTACTTTCCAGCAAATTTCTAGTTACATTCTAGTGACTGTTCTAGTTACTTTTTAATGACTTCCAATTATTTTCTAGTTACATTTGCAGATACTTTCTAGTACTTTTAAGTCACTTTTTCAGTTGCTGTCTAGTGACTTTTAAATTTATTTTCTAGTAACTTTTCTATTTTCATTGTAGTAATTATTTAGTAACTTTCTAATTACTTTCTGCTTTCTTCTACTACAATTTCTAGTAACTTTTTAGTGGTTTTCCAGTTTTCTCTCTTAACTGGCTAGTTACTTTTGTAGTTACTTTACAGTGACTTTTTCCAGTTATTTTCTAGTAACTTTTCCAATTATTTCCTAGTAACTTTTGTAGTTTCTTTCTTGTGAATTTTTAGTACTTTTGCTTCCTCATAGGGAAGCATTGTTTTCGGTCCGATTATCGATTTTCCAAAAATAGTCTAAATCAACTCAATTTCATCCAAAAAGCATAAAT
>WNHD01000232.1:0-60228 GCA_011057455.1 Ganaspis sp. Gsp50 | reverse complement strand
TGCAATTTAAATATTATGATGATATTTCTTCTAAATTTGAGTTTCTTTTTAAATTGAATTCAAATAAGTTAATTATTTCCTCCATTATTCTCGCGCGCTGAGCGCGCATATAATTTTTTAGGAAATAATGGTTATTATAATATTTTTGGTACAAAATTAGAGTCATTTATATTAAGAAAATATTAATAATTATGATAATAAATATTATATTACATATTACAATATAATAATCGACTAAATTGTTTTATTTATATAGTCATATTCTTTAAAAGAAATTACCTTCAAAATAAGCGAAACAATTTTAAGGAACTTTTATTATTATGAATGAAATTTTAACTTTTATGTTAGATTCAAAAATACAGTTTTTAAACATTTTTAAAAGCAAAATTGACAAAGTTACCTACTGTACACATGTTATATTTTTCACATTTTTTAATACAACGAAATATTCAAATCTATTGAAAAACAATTGAAAGTTAAAACGACCAACTTCACGTGCGGACAGAATGAATGAATGAAAGAATGAAAGAATCACATGAAGATTATTATATATAATAATAATAATATATTTTTATTTTTATTATCCCTCTATGCATACCCTTTCGGGTTTTTTAACATATTAACCCCACAGTTGTATATATTTATTATTATATTATGTATTTATTATTATATTTATTTTATTACTATTCTTTATTATTCTTTACTATTCTTGGCTATTTTGCTGATTTTTGTATTTCTCTGTTTTAGAAAAATCGAGGTCCTTGTCACGATTACTTCTACTCATTAAAGAATGTATCCTTCTGTGCATTTCATCCCCACGATCATCGTTATCTCGGATTCATCACGAAGCATCCAACTCTACAGAGGTTCGCTTGTCACGTATTTATTGGTCAAGAATCCACGAGACCAGTTGCAGAAGCTGTTGGGTAGGTTTCAAAATCTATAAACTGCGAACAAATATTAAATCTAATTTAAATTTAGATTATTTAAATACAAATGCAATTTGTAAATTATCTAAACGAAATTATTTAAAAAAATTATTTAAACGAAATAATTTAAACGAGATTATTTAAACGAAATTATTTAAACGAAATTATTTAAACGAAATTATTTAAACGAAATAATAAAAAAAATGTACTTTTTTGCAGACGAGCCTTTCATCGTTTCTATACTAAATTCATTGAGACTGCTTTCCCAGTAGAGGATATCTACATTGAATAAGAAGCCTAGTTTGATGTAGCGACTGCAATTCGAGAAAAAAAATTCCTTATCTATATTCCCTTGTAAATAATCCCTCAGTTGTAGATATGAAGTATTAAACGCGAATCAAACATTTAAAATGGTGAATATATCTTAAGATAATAAGATTGTAATTAAAAAGGGACCGACAGTGCAATTTCTTTTAATTTTAAGATTACGTCTAATTTATAATCTTCAATTTCTTATGCATTTTCTATCAATGATATCTCGTGAATATTTACGCCGTTTTTTAAAATTACTTTTTCTCTTCACTCTCGAGAACTTGAAAATTAATTTCCAATTATCCGATTAAGTTTTATATTTTGCGTTAGCAGTCAACTCTACATCAAATTCTCAAATGCAGAGAGCTACTGACGCCTTTGCAGATCGGTTGAAATTTGTATATTTTTATATTATCTGCGAGAATCATAAACTCTATGCTACTTCAATCTTCAATCTTCAATCTCTTTAAGTCCTTCCCTAACAAATTGCAATTTATTTTTAATTTATCAATTTAATTAAATAATTTATTTTCAATTGCATTAACTTTTCATTTTCAGTTTGTTATTTTTAAGTATTTTAAAATGTTTATACAAGTTAATGTTTACGCATGCGAACATTTTAACATGTTAATAATTTCTACTTATTAATTATGTTTACACATGCAAATATTTTTACATGTTAATAATGTTTACACAAGCAAACATTTTTAAATGCTTCTAAAAGTTACAAACACTTTTAAAAAATCTAAATTAAATTAAAACAATTTAGAGAGTATGACGAAATAGAAAAAAGTGTGTAGTGATTTGTACATATATATTTTCAGCAGCATTATTTACAAAAATGAATGATCCGCCTCTACGAAGTCTCAATTAGCTCAGTCTTGACACAATAACTAATAACGCATATAGGTCAAAGACCTCCGATCATTACAGCAGAATCCATATTACATCATTAAGATATTATGAATTAATTTTTTAAAAATTATGCTTGTAAATACAATTTACGCTACTTTTTTTCAAGTTCTGTTAAAATATTATAAAAGAACTACAGGAGGTGTTTCCGCTTTTGCGAATTAGCGTGGGCGTGCTTTGAAATTTCGTAATCTTTTTTTTTTCGTCATTCTGACGTTCATTCTGGCGCAATTAATTAAAGAAAATTACACAATGATACACAAAATCGAAACTGACAATTAACGCTATTGCACAAGTTCAGTTATTTAAATTTTGTGCACCACAATTCAATTTCTCTGTAACTTTCTTCTTAACAAATTCATTATTTTCTATTCATTATTTTCTTTTAACCTTGCGCATCTTCCTTAAATCCATTTCACAACACGCACGACAATTCTTAACTTGACTATCATAAGGAATGAAAACTTCTTTCGCATTTTAGAACACTCGCAAAAAATTAAATGTGCGTGCGCGTGTACAATAAGCAATCAAAAAAATCTGAGACTTTACAAGTTTTTTCTTGATAGAAATAATCGTTCGTAGAAATAATTTTTTTTTTTTAATACTGATATCAGGATTTGCAATCATTCAACTGAAAATTAACAAATTAACATAAAGTAGGTTTACAACACTTTTTTTTCTTGCATATTTTCAAAGAATATTCACAAGCGAAGTTCTAGCCATTCTAAACAATTATTATTGATTATCCTCAAAGAATATCTATTCAGAAATATTTACAATTCGCTTTCGCAGTATTTACAAGGAGTTAGGAAGTGGCTTTTATTGAAAAAATCGCTCGCAGTTACAATTCTTTTAAAGTCATCAAATTTGCGATACTTTCAGCACGCCACGCGCCCTCAGAAAGCCGCAGACGGGAAAAGTTCCTCAATTATAATTTTTGTTTCACTCAAATACCAATAAGTCAATCATTGTCATTAAATAGACTTTCAAAGCGGTATCAGTAAGGTGTCGAATACTTTCGATTTTATTTAAGGTCTGTCTGGTATCTTAAAATAAATTTCTCCTTCTCTAAACAGAAATTAATTTTCAATTAATTTTCATTTGCAGAATTTATTCTTTCAAAATAAACTCCATTTATTTAACTTAAATTTCATTCTTTCAGAATAAATTTCATTCCTTTAGAATAAAAAATTTCTTTAGAATAAATTTCATTCCTTTAGAATAAAAAATTTCTTCAGAATAAATTTCATTCCTTTAGAATAAAAAATGTCTTCAGAATAAATTTCATTCCTTTAGAATAAAACGTTTCTTCAGAATAAATTACATTTTTTCAAAGTCAATTTTATTTCAAAGGAATAAACTTTCTCTAGAATTTCTTTTTTATTAAAGAACAATTAAAATTGCATTTTAAACATTCTTTTAAAAATTCTTTTAAATTGCACAATTACCAGTCAACAGACATTAAACTGACCATGATCACGAATTTTAAATTACAGTAAACTTAGGCCAATTAATCGAAACCTTGAAACGAGAAAAAATAATTTCACAATTTATTTTCGCTTCGAGTTTTCGACTCAAAGAATAGAAAAGCGTGTCTTTAAACCGGGTTTCAATAACATTTTTTGTACCTTTGCAAGACTTCAATTGCAAATGAATCCGAGTTTCTTCTTTCTTTAAAAAAAAAAAACTCGAAAATTCAAAGAAAATTCGCTCGGTTAATAAATGTCGTGTACATTAAGAATTTTTCGTCACATTCAGACTGATAGGATTTGTATAAACCTTAACAAACATCTGGTCATGCACGTTTTATAGAGAATGTTTTCTTTTTAATACAAAAAAACATTCATAATCACGTGAACACAATCAACGATGTATATAAAATATAATAACTAGAATAAAGATCTCGAAATTCTGATATTGTTTTTCACAAACAAAACAAAATTTTCAAAGGGCAATTATTTTGATTTTTCAAGTAAACAAATATAAAAAAATCTTTTAAATAAAAAAAAAATTTACGAAAATTTGTATTTTCAATAACATAATTTCAATAAAATTATTAAATTTTGAATAATATAATATTTATTATAATTGTGTCTTAATACCACACACAATTATAATTATTTACAACTAAACAAAGATATCAGAGGTTTCATAACTTCGAAATCTAAACTCTAATAAGTAACGTATTTACAAAGTAGATAAAATACAAGTGTATTTTTAGTTGCACGACATCGCTGCAGGATGTTACACATTATTGTTTTTTACACTATAACAATGCCACTGGGAATATTTTTTCTACAATAAGTATTTTATTGTAATAATATCTCTCGTTTTTCTTTTACAAAAAGACTGTCCTTGAAATCTACTCTCGCCATTTTTTTAAAATGGTTTATCCTTGATTTTTCGATAAATGGTGTAAATTTATGTTTTCTTTTATCTATATAATTATTCACTGAACATTATATAATAAATGAATTTAATAACAAAAAATACTAATACAATCACGAAAAAAGTCGTATATGTTTTTCAAAGATCTTTTTAAAATCTTTTAAAATAATTCAAGATATTTGTCAGATATTTCTTTCCAAGATATTTGTATCTTTCTAAACATTTCAATCTTCTCTATCAATACATTTTTTCAAATAATTTCTCTGAGGTATTTTAATAAAAAATAAAAAAATTTGAGATATTTTTTAAATAATTCAAATCTTTTAGATATTGTTTCAAAAAATTCAAATCTTTTAGATATTGTTTCAAAAAATTCAAATCTTGCATATTTGTTTAAATAACCGCAATCTTTCAGATATTCATAATTTTTAAAATAATGACAATCTTTTAGACGAAAATAAATTTAAACAATAATTTGTGTTAACTATTAATTAAAGTATTAACAATCTAAAATTATAAAGCCACAGTTTAATAGCGTTAGCGATGAAAATGACTCATTTTAAAACTTGGTTTTCTTTGACGCAATGAGCTAGCAATAACAATTTATCTTATTCGTAAATAAATTTTGTTCATGCACTAATTCAAAATAATTAAAAAAGAAATATACACATAACATATACAATAATAAAACAATTTGGAAATTTCAAAGCTAATCTTTGTTCCGTCAAACATCAAAAACGAAATTTCAGAAATATAAAAAAAAATAATCATCGTTTAACAATGATGAATGTGATGTCAATGAAACTTAGTCAAAATTAAAAAAATAAGTTTCTTTTATCCCGCAGTAGTCGTGCTCTTTTTACAGATATTTTCTTAATTCTGTAAGAATCGTCAAAACCAAAAGTAATTGAAATTTTCGAGTTCAAACAAAACGGACAACAATTACTTTTTACAGATAAAGTCTGCTTCATTATTATTTTTGAAAAATCACTCGTCAGTATGATAATTTGTACATAATAAAAAGCTTATTTTATGTACTAGAATATAAATTTTGTTTCTTCAATAAGAACATAAAGTTATTTTCTTTTGTGAGAAAACCAAATTTAGTGTATGTATTTATCAATAAAAAATTAATAAAAAATTAATCAATATTATTTAAATAAATATATTAATAAAAAATTTATCAATATTATTTAAATAAATAAATTAATCAAAATTATTAAAATAGTCAAAAGTAACGTAAATTATTAAAAATTAATACTAAAAAAATGTATTAATTTAAAAAAATTCTGTGAATGAAATATAAAAGTAGATAAAAATTACAAAATAAAATATTGAGATAATTTAATTTACTTAAATACTCGATAAAATTTATTGTAAAAAAGTAACTATTGTTGGTTTCAAATTACTCTGAATAATTATTATTTGGTTTTGACTTGCTAATTGGACGTTAAGTTTTAAATTACAAGTTTTGTAAGAATTATGCACAATCTAGTATTGAATTTGAATACAGCGATATTGAAAGTGAATTCTTACGACGAGCCAATTAAAACGGTGGTTAACGATCAATTGCTTTTTCATGATAATACAGTCATAGGTGAATTACTTTTAAAAATAACATGCGACACGAAAAAAATAAACCATACGTTATTGTTACTTTTTTTCGAAATTTCTTGTCTTCATAAAGGAATCTTATCCATCTACAAAATTTTCTCCCAATAATTTACTGTTATATAATGATAAAAACAGTAAATATCACATTTTTATATTGCCATTGATTTATAAATATTTAAATTAATATTTACAAAAAAGTATACTATAAAAATATTACACATCATTAATGTTAATTAAAAAAAGGAGTTACTTAAATTGCAGATAATAAATCAATCAAATTAAAAAAAGAAGTTACTTAATTTGCAGATAAATTAACCAAATTAAGAAAAGCAACTAAATTAAAAAAAGTTACAAAAACCTTTGTAACAAAGCTTCCTCTTGAGGAAGCAAAAACATTACAAAGAGTACAAAAGGAAATTACAAAACGAAAAAATTATCAATTACAAAGCCAATTACTCAAAAGTAACGAATTCCCATGACTGGATTACACGAATTTAATTACATTTTTCTTCGTTAAATATCCACCGCAAAAGGAAATGAGTCCCGTGAATTGCTAGACTCGATAAAATTACAAGAAGAGATTTTTTAATTAATTCACTCGTATTCGCGATCCATTTAACGTCTTGAGATCCACTTTTGTAGCGGTTTATTACACGTTATAGTTGAAACTTTGTTTTCAAATAGGAAATAATATTTACAGGATTGTTTTTTATATCGTAAAATATTTAACTGTCAACTTTAACGTAGTATTTATCATCCACTTGTGGATGTGTGTCATCGTCAACAGAAACAAATTCTTTTTGATTCTGTTTAACGTGCTTTTTTCTGTTTAGACTAGACACAGTTAAACTTACGGCGTAATGAGGTCATTGCACCTTATCCTTAATTTATGCTGTTGACTTGTTTTCTTTTTACAAATTTGATACTCACGAAAGTAACAACGTTACAAATCCACAAACTTTCTTTAGAAGAAAGACTTTCTCTGTGGAATCCTAGCACTTTTTTCGCTATCGTCTCGATAGTCTTTACAGGTCAACTGGGACTTTATTAACTTAATTACTGGAAAAATTCTCACGAGCTTCAACTTCACCACCTAATTGACTGAATGTTGTGGTGCTCCTTCTGCAGTGTTTTTAGCAGTTGCTTCTGTACTTTGTGATCCGCCTGTAATTAAAAAAATGAACAATTGAACAATTAAAAATTAAGCAGTACAATAACTAAAAACGTGACATTAACTAAAAAATATTTCAACTATATTTTCAGGTTTACAAAACGTTAATATTTGTTTTGTTAGTGTTTTTTTTGTTTTGTTAATTTTTTTTTCTTTTGTTAGTTTTTTCTGTTTTGTTTGTAATTTTTTTTCTTATTGTTTTTTTTGTTTATTTATTTCTTTTATTTATTCTTTTTCAGTAGTAGCACTTTAAATTTACCTGCAACTGAATTAATCTGTCTCGTTGTGGTTGAAGCGCAGGATTATCTAGATTACGTTGTATTGCATTAAATTGCGATTCACACATTTCCATACCGTTTACCAATTGAAGTTGTCTTCTCGTTATTTCTTCACTAAGCACATCCTGAAAAATAAAATAAAAAATGCATTTTAATGTAATAAATTAGCCCTAGGAACTTTAATGTTAATAAAGAAATAAAATAAATAAAATAAATAAAATAAATAAAATAAATAAAATAAAATAAATAAATTGTAATTCTGTTTATTAGTACTCGCTGATTATCTTATTTCAAAAACTAAATACAATAAAAAATACTTACGTCATTCACGATAAACTGTTCTTCACTCGATTCCCCAAAAGTGTCTAAAACAGGCAAAATAAATCATATAAGTAATTTCAATTTTCTTTAACTTGTAAATTTTATTAAACTTATAATTTCAACTTTATTTCAACTTTATTTCAATTTTATTTCTTGACAAATGATCTTATAAAATTTGACTCTTCTTTTATTATTGATAAAAACTACAATAATTCAATAAATTTACATTCTATTACGTATTAATTTTTTACCACTTAATAATTTATTTAAACTATTTATGGAGTCTCTCGATATCTGTTCTGTATTTTCTTATAACAAACTTTCAAAAAAATCCAGACTGTTCAATTTGATCTTAAAAAGTTTAAAAAACATACATTTTTCAAACTACAATGTAAAGAAATTGTAATTATTGCAAACTTACTTTCAAGGTTGACAACAGGTCGAAGATTGTCAATTATCCTCATCCATTCTAAAAAATAACAAAAAATATTTTACTTTTCAAAAAGTATGCAAACCAAAAAGATCAATTGAACACCAACAGAAGAGAGATCTTAAACAAACTATCAATTCTAAATTTCAGCAATAAATTTGTTATTCTAAAGTCGTTCCATAATTTTTGAGTTTACAAACTTGTTTTACAATTTTTTATTTTCAAATGTTTTATAATTTTTTAATATCAAATGCTTTATAATTTTTTATTTCCCAATGTTTTATAATTTTTCATTTTCCAATGTTTTATAATATTTTATTTTCAAATGTTTTATAAATTTTTGCCTCAAAACTTGTTCCACACATACAAATTTTCTAAATCAGTTTTACAAATTCTTAAACTAATTTATAAATTTAACAATCTCTAAAACCAGTTTTAGTAAATTTTTTCTTCAAACTAAATATTCGTTTTCAAATCTGTCAAAAATGCACAAAAAAAGGATAATCTCGACATTACCTGGATTCCTCTCCAAGCCAGGACTCGAAAGAATATCTCTTGGCAAATCTTGAAAATCCTGAAGATCTAAAAGTTCGTCTGATGACGGCATTGAGAAGTTAGGATCAAGTTGTGGATATTCTCCAGTTACCTCCTGTAAGCTAATATCTGGTACTTCGACTTCAGTTGGAGTTTTGTAGAGATAAGTGAACTGCTGCGAACTACTGTCAAAATTACTCTGCTCTACCAAGTTTACAGAATCGATGGAAGGATAGGATTCTTTGAGCAACCTCTTGCAAGAATTTAAACTTTCACTCTCGTCATCGCTAAATCTTCTTTTTAAATTAACTTGAAGTTTTCTCGACGTTCCTGGATTAAGATCGTCACTCAAAATGACAGAGGAGCAAGGTACTTCGTTGCTGGATATATTTTTGCCAGAAACTGTCTCTTCTTCGCTAAATCTCCTTTTTAGGTTAATATCCACATTCTCCGTTGCACTCGAGCACTTTTGACCATTGAGCAAGGATTCATGTACTAAGCTTTCGACAACTTGTTCCAATTTCATTTCAAACGGTTTCAATTCTCGTACAACTGACGTTCTAACGTAGGGATTTGAAATCTCGGAATCTGACTCTGCAATTATTTCATCTTCCGAGTGGCAAGCAACCTCTGGAATTTTCTTCTCCACGATTGGCAATTCTGTAAAAAGGTGTAAAAAGTTATTAATGAAGTTGCTTAAATTAAATAAAAGTGTGACCACGAAGTAATAAGATACTTATTACTTATTAAATAAGATACTATTTATTAAATAAGATACTTCTTATTAAATAAGATAATACTTATTAAATAAGATAATACTTATTAAATAAGATAATACTTATTAAATAAGATACTTATTATTATGCTTATTATACTTCGTGAGTGTGACAAAAAAAGAGGTTTGAATATAGGTTATGTTTGATGACAGTTTTAACAAAATTAATGATTCTCTTTTATAATTACAAAAATAGTTAACAAAAATAGTTTTTTTGATAGTATATGTACTGAACATTCAAAATAAACTCTTTTCGATTGCAAATAATAAAAAAGAACGCCTTTATCAATCAACTGCCAACAAACATAACCTGTATTCAAGAGCTTCAACGGTCCCGTTCTTCATCCTTCTGAGCGTATCACAAATAATGTTTTTCCTTTATTCAAACACAGAACACATTTTTTTCTGTCAATTTACTATTTTGAAGTAATTAAATTAACTATAAACTATATAAATTAAAATATTAAAAATAACAAAATTGCAATGATAAAAAAGTGACAGATGCCAGCAAGTGCAGTAACGTATCTAAAGAAAATTGCCCTTGTTCTTTGCGACTTTCTCATATGCTCTCTATTCTCTATTCTCATTTTCAAAAATGTCATAAAAATCTCAAGTTAATGCTTATTTTAACGGTTGAAAACAAGATTAAAAATAATTAATTAATTACAAAATACCCCTGCAAAAGCAACAATTTATAAAAAACTGTAATCAAGACAGGGTCACCATTCACTTTAGATACGACACTGTAAATTGTGCAATTTTTAAATAATCTTCATATTTTTCACACCAGATGGAAGAATAAGCATTTCTCGCAAGTGCTATTTGAAATGCTCAGTTACTATATAAGAACGATAAAAATAAGAAATTTCGAAGTGGTCCGGCACTTCTAAGGAACGTTTCTGAGACTTTGAGATTTCAGCTTGGTGCCAAGTTTACACCTCTTGTAGGCTTTTAATAGCCTCGAGGAATAAATTTGTCATTAAGTAACAAAGTTTACAGAATCGTGATAATTAAAATGCTTTTCTCTGTCTCTTAAAGTTAATTAAAATTGCTTGTGAATTTTAGACTTGATGTATCCTTCGTTTCAAGTTGTTCGTACGGTAATGTTTAGAAAATTCGTCAACTTGTAGCACGAAAAATAAGCATTTGAATTGAAACATTTGTTATGAGATCTCATCAATAACTCACGCACAGCATGCTAAGGTGCGAAATTGGCCAATTATATGAAACAATTGAGAAAAGCTTTGACAATGAGTTTGAAATAAAAGCTGAAAATTACAATTTCACGTGAAAAACTGAAAAGGTTTAAGAACAAATGTGCAATAAGGCTTGTAAATAATTAGAGTTTCGTGCTGTAGAACCAAAGAAAAACGTGTTGGTTAAGGTTTAAAAGAGAGCCTTACGAAGGAGACTCATAATGAAATTCATGATCAATGTAATTAGCTGAGAGAAATAGAGAAGAGCAAAATGATTCTGTAAACTGGAAACTCAGTTTCGAAGCTGAATTAGTAGAGTTTACTACAACTGTAGAAGTAACCACAGACCACAAATTTTTTTTGAATAGAAAAATTTACACAGCAAATAACTTGTAATTAATTTAAAAGTTTTATAATAAATAAAACTACATAATAATAATAATAATTGTAATAACAGTCATTGTAGTAATAATAATTGTAATAACAATAATTGTAGTAACAATAATTGTAATAACAATCATTATAGTAACAATAATTGTAATATTATTTCTTTTGCAAATTTAACCAAACTATAAATTTCTTACTTTTCTCAGCTAAAGGTGTTTTAGCTTGAACTTCTAAAACAGGACTTGGAATCGAAGCATCTAACTCCGGGATCTTCTTGTCAGGATAAATGGATTTTTTGACAGGCGTTGTATTTGTTTTAGGACTTCTGGAGCCTTTGCCTTTCCCTCTAGAAATGTGCTCAATACTTTTAATGCCCATTCTGCTAACTTGCTCCGAAGCCGGTGGCAAACGTTGTGAATAGATTGCCGCTTTGTAAAATTGAGGATCAGGAAGAGGAGACGGCGCGAGTCGTTCCTTGGTCAAAGCAGCCGAAGGTAAATCACTAATAAGATCAGTAATGGCATCCTCAAGTTGTGCTGGATCCTCTGCACCAGCTACTGCGTCTGAGCCCTCGTCATCTTCATCAATTTGCTCCTCCTGTAAAATATTTATTACATTTTCAATCTTTCTCTTTTCTGATATAATCATACCATAATAATAATAATAATAATAAAAAACAAAAGAAAAAATAATTCAATATCCTCTCCAAAATAATAATAATAATAATAATAATAATAATAATAATATAATAATATAATAATAATTTTATACTCAAGTGCATGTCAAAATTGACATACGTTTTACGCAAGTTTTCACAAGTATCGCAACTTTATCATTGCTTTAAAAATATAGAAACAAAACGACAAAACTTACAAAAGTTAAAGCTAAATCACTTCCATCTTGCGCGCATTTGTTTATAGTTGCCGAAAACCTCTTTTTCATTTCTTTGACGAGTTTTTCCCCTTCCTCTTTCCTGAAAAAGAAAAGCACTTGTTTAATGACTTAAAAAATTTATATTTCATATAATTTTGCTTCCTCATAGGGAAGCATTGTTTTTATTTTATTTTATTCATACAATATACATGTTTATTTATATTTATCATTGTTTTTATTTATATTTTATCATATTATTCATTTACTTAACAAAATACAATTACATGTGAATATTTTTATTTTTTGTATGATTTTTAAGTGATTGAAAATTAAAAAGATGGATTTTAATCTGTAAACAATAAATAATTTGAGCTACTTACGACATGAGGGTGTTGACGCATACAAAAGATTCCACAGTTTGAGTGTTTTTATCAAACTCCAAGTATCCATGTGTCCTTAAATAAATAAATTCACCGTTTCTTGCAACGAGTCTATAACAGGAGTGTCCAAAGCCTTCGCCTTTATTGTACACTAGAATTAAAAAGAAACATCAGTAAACAAATTTTGAATATCATTATTGCATATATTATTTCTTATTTATTTCTTATTTATTTCTTATTTATTTCTTATTTACATTTTTTTCCTTTATTCACCTACTCGTCTATTTCTTGAAGTTATTATTTTAATTCTAGCACTACTTCTCAATTATTTTTAAAAATTAATGATTATTACTTAATAATGATTAATGATACTACTTATTAATGATACTACTTTTTAATGTTACTACTTATTAATTAATAATTTTTATTTCAGTTTATTGTCCCAGAAACGGACTTGGTAAACATCAGCGATATTATTTATTAATGATACTACTTATTAAATATTTGATTCACCGAGTGATAAATTCCTTCACTCTCTTTTTAATTCCTTTTCCTTTTTCATTATCATTTTATAAAATTGCAATTTTTTATATTTACTTTGTCTGAGTCCAATCATGGTCCATCTGAAGTCGTCCTTGTGCATGAATGCAAAGGCACTTTTACCGGAAACCTCCTCAGCCATGTATCCAGCAACAACAGAAATTCTATGATCGCAAAAAATAATCCGTCCATCCACCAAATGCCTGGTAACATATTCATCTTTATCAGCCTCCAATAGTGAAAGTTCCGTGATCGTTCTTCTTTTCAACATACGAGCGATGCCCACAAAAATAATATCATTACTCGTGCCATTGTTTTCTGCAAAAAGAATACGTATTCATTAAAAAAATTGATTACTGCAAAGAGAGTTGATTACAAAACAAGTTAATTACAAAAACAGTTGATTACAAAAAAAGTTCATTATAAGAAGAGTTGATTACAAAACAAGTTGACTACAAACAAAGTTGATTACAAAAAGAGTTGATTACGAAAAGAGTTGATAATAAAAGTAATGAATTACAAAAAGTAATGAATTACAAAAAGAATTTACTACAAAACTAATTAATTACAAAAATTCCAGTTTAATTACACCTACCAATAAACTTCTCTACTAAAATTTTCCAAAATTTCTCAATGAACTTCTACATTACAAATAGTGAAAAAAAAACAGCAAACAAATTGAACTAAACATTAGAAATTAAAGTAAATAATCAGTTTTAATGCCAAAAGAAAATATTTGTCTTATTCTGGGGTTATTTTTTCAGTTTCCTTCATTTGGGATTTTAATTCAAGACTTCTGAGAACTTGATCAACGTACCTCGCTGCCTTAATCTGTTTACATTTAAACCGGAGTTTCTGCAGGCATTGGCGAGACAGAGGTTACCGGAAACGTGAAAACATTCGTATTGAATATGCTCGCGTCTAGACACAGTTCGCTGCGCGATACGGATGCTGAAACTTCTTCTTTGCTCTTCTTTAAAGGACAAATCGTCCGAGGAATTAGAACTCTCGTCCGTCTGATCATTCACAAACGAGGTCGAACTTCGTTGAGTGTCATTGAAACTAAGATTCTTCGTAAGCTCCTCATGATCCTCTGGACACACATAATTATACAGCGACTCTCCCAGCAACTGCGCCTGTAAAAACAAAAACAAAATTAATAATCTCATCAACAAACGCCCTATCATCAATAAACTATTTTCTATTTATAATAATAATATAATAATAATAATAGTAATAAAAAAATCACAATAAAATAATAATAATAATAAAATCTCAAATTAACTAGCTGGAATTTTATTCTTAACGTTTAAAATGTATCAAATTTGATTTCAAATTGTTTCTGAACTTGATGTCAAATCGAAACAAAGTTCGATTTCAAATTGAGACCGAATTCAACTTGGTACCGAATTCGATTTCAAATTGAGACTGAATTCGATTTCAAATTGAGACCGAATTCGATTTTAAATTGAGAACGAATTCAAATTGAGACTGAATTTGATTCTAAGTTGAGACCGAATTCTACTTGGTACCGAATTCGATTTCAAATTGAGACCGAATCAACTTGGTACCAAATTCGATTACAAATTGACACCGAATTCAGTTTAACACCAAATTCTGTACGTATTTTTCAAATAAAAAAATCAATTTACGAAACAAACGACATGAAGAATAGTTGCATTGGCAGAAAAGCTTTTAAAGTCTTTTTTTTTCAAACAGTATCTTGTGTCAGAGAGACTACTGAATTAACAGATTCTTTGTTTAACATTCTGGAGTCGTGGCTGTTTTATCAAGCGTGATAAAAAAATGGTTCGGTATGCAGGTGAATGGAGTAAAAGAAACTGAGAAGAAGTCTGCAGCGAAGATTGACACGCGTTGTTGCAATGAGATTCATTTTCACATCGGGTGGTCCCCTCATAAGACGACAATAAGCCTTGATTGTAGACTCTTAAAAATAGTGGTAACCACCCATCACGTCATGACTCTTGGCTCTTGTGTATTCAAAAAAACCAAGACTCGTGCGAATCAACGTTCACTCGTTACCAACTTGAATAATGAATTATCGTTATAATTCTGAATTTGGAGCAGTCTCATTTAGCGGGGGCGGCATTATACGAAAGAGACCAGCGTTCTTCAATTTTGACATGCGAGAAAGAAAAAAATCCACTGACAAAGTAGCCTCAAGAAAGTATCTAATTTTATTAACAAGATCTAACTTTAGTCTTGAAAATTGCAAATAACTGTCTGGCAGAGAATTTTTCAATAATTCTGTAAAGAAAAAAAATACAGCGAAACGTAATGCAGAAAAAAACAAATCACTTGAACATTTTTTTAAAAAATCGATGCATTTTTAATTTTAATGTGTTTCTTTTATTGTACAACTTGGACTTTATTCTTTACTTCATCTTTATCTCGATTTTATTATTTTCTTTTCATTTTAATTTTGTCTTTATCTTAATTTTATTATTTTCTATTCATTTTAATCTTTATCTTTATCTCAATTTTATTATTTTCTTTTCTTTTCATTTTAATCTTTATCTTTATTTCAATTTTATTATTTTCTTATCATTTTAATCTCCATCTTGTCTTTTTGAATAATAAATTAAGTCTTTTTAAATAAATAATAAACGCAATTTTTAAGCATTAAATTTCTCAGAGAAATCAATATTTCGTTGAGTTTACCCAATAACTGAATTTTATTGTTTTTATTTTTTGTATAATAATGTATAATGGTATATAATAATGATTACTTAAGAATAATAATAATAAATATTATTTAAGAATAATAATAATAATTATTACTTAAGAATAATAATAATAATTATTACTTAAGAATAATTATAATAATTATTACTTAAGAATGAAAATTTTTACCAAAAAAAAGAAGTTCACAGGGAACAAAAGAAAATGTTTCAATAATAGAAAAAAATGTTCAAATTTTCACTGACGATAATATTAAACGCAGTTCTTTAAATTTAGATTTTTGTGGTAAAAAAATAATTTTTAATCAACTAAATTTTCTTTCTGCGTATTTGAATTGATAATAATTTAAATTTTATAAGTTGCTTTTAAACTAATCTGCGAGTGAATAAATTAAGTAATATATATCATAAATGAATTGCATTTAAATTTACAAGTCGCAGTTAGTTCTAAAAACGATTGAGAAGCCATATAATTTTATTTTGCATTTGAAAATAGAAGGCAAAAAAATGCATCGCAAATAATGAAAACTTTGTGAACGGAAAACAAAAATAAAATAAATTATCAAAAAGGTAATAAAATAGAACAAAAATACAATAAATTAGAAAAAGGTAATAGAACATAAAATTGCAAATTAAAAAAGGTAACGAATTTAAAAAAAATAAGGAATTTGAAAAAAGTTAATGAATTAAAAAAAATGAATTTGAAAAAAGGTAATGAATTTAAAAAAATGAATTTGAAAAAAGGCAATGAATTAAAAAAAGTGAATTTGAAAAAAGGCAATGAATTAAAAAAAATGAATTTGAAAAAAGGTAATGAATTAAAAAAAATGAATTTGAAAAAAGGCAATGAATTAAAAAAAATGAATTTAAAAAAAAGGTAATGAATTTGAAAAACAGTAATAAATTTAAAAATAGGTAATGAATTAGAAAAGTCAGAAAATAAAAAAAGTTACTAAATTACAAAAAAGAAGTAATAAAACAGATAAGAAATAAATAAAACAAAAAGTCCCAAGGAAGCGACGATTTGCATTTGCCTGAAATTGGATCGATATAATTCTTGATTTTCAATTGCAAAAATACAAGAGATAAATCTTTACATTTCAAACAATGAGTTATTCACAATCTACAACAAGTGTTTTTCAAATTCCGATTCATTTTATTTAGTTCGAAAATAGTCATGCATTCGTCATAATTATAATTCATGACTCAATTACCCTTGTTCTCATTTTTTTTGTCTACAAAGATTAATTTAACCTTTATTAATCGCTCAAAATGTCGAAAGCTTTCCGACAATAATTCACTAAACATTGAAATTCAGAATAAAATATTATTATTCCGAAAAAAATGAAAATAAGAAAAAGAAATTAGATTTAAGAAAATGGTATCCATAATTCATGAAAATTAAATTTAAAAAAACATTGCAAATCAGATAAACGGAAATTGAAAATCAGATAAATGGAAATTAAAAATCCGACAAATGGAAATTAGGAATCAGAAAAATGAAAATAAAAAATCCGACAAATGGAAATTAGAAATCAGAAAAATGAAAATTAAGGATAAGATCAATTAAATCTAAAGTTTAGGAAGAAAATATTTGACAATGAAGAATTAGAAAATATTCTTATATTCTAAGAAAATTAGAAAATATATTGTTTATTGTTAGGTGATTTTTTGAAATTAAAAATTTCTTACCTGAGCATGACCCAGTTGTTGTTCTATGTGTTGACTGATATAAACAATTTTCCCTGTGCTGGTGATTACAATAAAGAACCCTCCATTCTCGCACATGCTCTGAAAAATTACAAAAAATTGAATACTTTTTATCTGTACCAAGAAAATTTAAAAGCTTGTAACTTTATTTATTTTATTTATTTATTTATTTATTTTAGTTAAAAGAATATATTTTACCTAACTTTCAATTATACTCATTTATTTTATTCTTTATGATTTTTTATTTCATGATAAACGGGCCATTAAAAAAAAGGAGAATTCTATTTTTTGTAACCTTTAAAATAAAATAATAAATTTTGCATTAAAACAGTAAAAACTGTGCTATTACATGAATCAAAAATTATTTCATTACAAGAATTAAAAACTTGACTCTTTACAATATTAAAAATCGACTCTTTACGATATTAAAAATCGACTCTTTACGATATTAAAAATCGACTCTTTTCAAAAAAAGAATTGACTCTACAAAAATAAAACTCGACGCTTTACGAGAACAAAAATCGACTCTCTACAAGAGTAAAAATTAACTCTGTATAGGATTAAAAAACGAGTATTCAAAAGAGTAAAAATCGGCTCTCTACAAGAGTAAAAATTAACTCTGTATAAGATTGAAGAACGAGCTTTTGCGAGATTAAAAATGTACTTTTACAAGTTTTAAAAATGAATTCTTTACAGTATTAAAAATTGGCATTTTACAAGATTAAAAATTAACATTCGACAAGATTAAAAATTGACTTATTACAAGATTAAAAACTGACCTCTTACAAAATTAAAAACTTATTTGCAAGATTAAAAATTGAATTTTTAAAAAATTAAATTTTTAACAAGATTAGAAAGTTTTTTTTTCTCTCTGGAGATCATCAATTTACTCACATCAATAATAAACTGCTCAAGGTTCATGCCGTTGAACTTCTGTGGAAGAAATCCGACCTTTCCTTGACCAAGTGCTGCAAATAAAAAATGTTTCCTTAGTTTGAACACTTTTTGGTTTCTTTCTTATTACAAGAAATCAATTCACAAAATATTTCATTGAAAACGAAAGCAATAAATCCGCAATATTTAATAAAAATAGTCAATTGATTCTTGCATTTATATTAAAATAAAATTCAGTATTAATTAAATTTAAAATCTAGTGTTAATTAAATTTAAAATCTAGTGTTAATTAAATTTAAAATCTAGTGATAATTAAATTTAAAATCTATTTTTAATTGAATTTAAAATCTAGCATTAATTGAATTTAAAATCTAGTATTAATTAAATTTAAAACCTAGCATTAATTGAATATAAAACATATTAATCTACTATCAAGCTTAAAACCAAACAGATTAATTAGACTTCAAATCTAGTAGATTAATGACTTTTCAATTTAATTTCACTAAAATTAAAAAATTATTGAAATCAAACCGAATTGCAAGAAGGACAAAAATAATCAACAGAATCATTTTATCAAGAGAAAATTGAGATTTCTGTGATTTATTAAAGAAACTTACTGTATGTGTATCGGAGATAAGCACCAGCTAATCTCAAAATAGAGATCTTATCTGTTTTTCGCGAATTTCCTGCGACCATTGGCAGCAGGGATGCCATAGTCGAGATGTTTGAATTCAAGTTATCTCGTCGCTGCTTCTCCGCCAAATTTCTTGAGGCCCGTGGATTGCTGAAAAAAGGAAAAAACATTAATCAATCTATTTAAAATATATTTATTTATTGTTAAAATCTTCAGCCTTTCGGCCACATATTTATTTATCAAAAACCCCTTTTCCTGAAAAAAAGTAAAAATATTATTTTTAACGATTTTAAATTACAGGCAGATTGTTTCAAAAATTTCAATTACACTTTCAATATAAATTTAATGATAGTTCAATCACATTCAAACATAATTCAATTACATTCAAACATAATTCAATTATATTCAAACATAATTCAATAAAAATTCAATCACATTTAAACATAATTTAATAATAATTCAATTACATTCAAACATAATTCAATAATAACTTTTTGCCCGTTTATGTGTTCGAATAAAGAAATAAAGAATAATTCAATAATAATTCAATTACATTCAAACATAATTCAATGATAATTCAATTACATTCAAACATAATTCAATATAAAATTAAATATAATAAATAAATAAATATAATATATAATTTTATAATATACTATAACGACGAATCATGTTCAAAGTGACTAATAATAAATAATTCAAATTTAAAATAAGATTGGAAAAAAATTCTAATTTAAAAAAATGGAAAAAGAATAAAAATGAATAAAAATGAGACGCAGGATATTAAATATCCAATTTTCCATTCAGGCAGAGCACGTGAATGCTCTAGAATTGCGATTTTGCGTCTCTATCGATTCAGATATATAACTGCAATAATTCCCTCATGTTTTTTTCTTCTTCAAAGTTTGTACATTAAGTCATCACTATGGTATATTTCCGCGAATAAAAATTTTTTTCTCAGTTAAAATCGTCTTTTTTCTGTCTCGGGGATACATATTATGACTCAATTCTTGGCTCCAGTAAAGTGACAAGACTGACTTAAGACAAAAATAAGTAAGCAGCGTGTAGGTCGCAAAATCGAGTGACATGCAAATTCGCAATAGCTATAACTAGTTCGTCTAATGCCTATTAAAAACAAGAATCATCGATTAATTAAATTTATTCATAAATCCGAAAAATCAAGATACAAATAAATAAAAATACAAAATAAAATAAATAAAAATACAAAATAAAACAAATAAAAATTGAGAATTAAAAATGAATTAAGAATTTTTTCCAGACGTCAATTTTCTTCGATTTTGATTTTCGTAATTTTTATTGCAATAGAAAGCTTAAATGAATAAAAAAACAAAATTGACAATTGAATTGAATTAAAAGTGACAAAAAAATGCAAATGAAATCAATAAGAAATAAAATAACTATAAAAATTTTGGCCTGATCAACACTCAAAACATCTTTTAAAAAAATAAAATAGATAAAAATGAAAAAAAATAAAATAGATAGAAATAAAAAAGAAATAAAATAGATAAAAATGAAAAAAAAATAAAATTGATAAAAATGAAAAAGAAATAAAATAGATGAAAAAGAAATAAAATAGATAAAAATGAAAAAAATAAAATAGATAAAAATGAAAAAAATAAAATAGATAAAAATGAAAAAGAAATAAAATAAAAAAAACAAATTCAATAAATCAAGTAAAAAAGACAAAAGTCATTAAAGAGTTGAAATATCTTCAAAGAAAGCAGACGTTGAGAAAAGAGAAGAAAATGTATTCTTGCCAAGAAGAATAAACTTATCGGCAATTAGAAAGAGACAAATTGTTATAATAATTGGAAGTGTTCTTAAGTGATAAAAAATTATTTATAAAAAAAAATTATTTATAAACGTAAGAATTATTTTTGTCACGAATTTAAAGAAAATTGTGTCTCGTGCAATCAGAGTTGATATAATTATTTTATTGCAGGTCAGAAAGTATTTGAACTTGCAACAATCTTCGCTAAAGATATTTTAAGAATAAGACGTTGCCAAAGAGACATTTTTCGGCAAGAAACAATTGACTTTTTGGCCTGGTCCTTATGAATCCTGCGTATCTGGCTAATTGCCTAATTTACGGGTCCAGAGCACTCTCAACTTCTAATTACAAAAATTGATTCCAATTAAGTTTTTTCATTTTTTAAAATCCGTACACTGAGAGAAAAGAATTCCTGAAACAAGAATAAAAATATACTTACAACTTATTCTTGTTTCAAGAATATTTTCGATTCGTTATAAGAATGTTTATGCCTTAATCAGGATTCAAGAATACATATTCTAGGTCCGAATCTAAGAATAAAGTAGATTAGATCCAATGCATTTTTGCATTGAACCAAGAAAACTTTTTTCTCAGTGTAATTAGTTCTCCACACATTTCATTCACATTCCCTCATTTAATTCGTTACTTTATTTTTTATTCTTCGGCAAATTTCAATTTTATTTTTCAATTATTTTCTTACTTCATTCTTCATTCAATTGTCATTTAATTTTTCAATTAGTGTTTATTGATCAAATAGTGTTCATTCTTCAATAAATATTAATTTTCCAGTAAATATTAATTTTCCAGAACATGTTCATTTTTCAGTAAATATTCATTTTCAACTTTCACTTCATTTTTCAATAAATGTTCGTTCCAATTTTTAGTTACTTTTTAATCTATCAGTGAATTTTTATTTTATTGAACAACTTTTCCCTGCAAACAGCTTTTCATTGTATTTTTCAACAATTTTTTATTTCATTGTTCGCATTTTATACGCCAACAAAGTTTTTAATTATTTTCCAATAATATTTCGTTCCATTATTCCGAGAGTTTTTCCGAGAGTTTTATTAATATTCAGCAATGATGTTTTTTTATTTTTTTTCAATTTCAAATCAAGCACACTGCGCTGATTTTTTTTCTCAATTTGAGCTTTATTTCAGGTAATCATAACACTCGTGTAAACATCTTTATCGTCTATTTTGTCTAAAAGTAAACATTTGTTTTTGTTGCTTAAATTTATGTGTGACTTTGTGATAAAAGTCAATATGATCGATTAGCCATTTTTGGATTAAATTTTGAGGCATCATTCGAAACGATGCATCGAAATTTTGAGATTTTTACGAAAATGTACAAGAAAATAGAAAAAGCTGAATATTAAGTTACTTCGATTTATAAATAGCTGCTTATAAAATAGTTTAATGAGCTTGCTAATGCGATAGATAGTGCTTTTTTAAATTGATTTCAAATGAACTATCTTGGAGTTTTTGTTTTAAGTAAAAATACAAAGAAAATAAATTTATTGGTAGAGACTACTCACAAAAAGTTTTTTTTTTCAAAACAAAGAAAAGTGTTATTTACAAAACAAGTGTTGTTTAAAAAGGTGTTGTTTAAAAAAAGTGTTATTTAAAAAACGTGTTGTTTTAAAAACAGTGTTATTTAAAAAACAAGTGTTGTTTCAAAAAAGCGTTATTTACAAAACAAATGTTGTTTCAAGTGTTATTTACAAAACAAGTGTTATTTACAAAACAAACGCTATTTACAAAACAATTGTTATTTACGAAACAATAGCTATTTACAAAAAATAATTATCTACAAAAAAAAGGTTATTTAAAGAAGAAAAAATGTCTTACGCAACAATTAGAAAATAATTAATGTCAAATACAAAAGATCTCTTGGAATTGTTTTTCAATCAATTAATAATAAAGATGTTTCTTTATATCAGAAAAGAAGTTCATCTCAAAGTGACTTTCTCCGTGATAAAAAATATTTTGAAGAAAGAATAAATCAATTCTCAAATTCAAAAACATTTTCTAGCTCTCAAAATCTGCGTTTCCAATTTCTAAAATAAAAATAATTCAAAATCTACCAAAATTCGAATATCTGTAATTTTTTCAAGACAATTATGATTTATAAACATAATTTTCCTCATAATTTTTCTTATTTTTAACCTTTTCTTAAATCATCTTTATTAAAAAAAAAAAATAATAATTTAAATCACTCATTTCCTCGCGACATTTAAATAACATTTTAGCGATATCCAAAATCAATGTTGGCGAATAAGACAGTTACTTTTCTCGATGAAAACAAGTGTGGTGTCAAAGGGTGAAGCTACGATAACGCGAATATCGTCGAGTATTAAATCTTGATTTCCAATTTCTTTTTTTCGCTTTCTCTCTCTCTCTCTCTCTCTCTTTATATTTTAACGATAATCAGGATGTCGCGGCATAATAATTTTTATTACGTGTTTATCCGATGCGGGTTCTGCTTATAGTGTGATAACGTCTCTTGTAAATAATAATTTTTGCCCAAGGTCATTGAAGCATGTTGTGCGTCAAAGCCAGTTGGCAAGTGGTGAGTTGCACCGGAGAATGGACGAGATGATCACTGATGACAAATGACAGGCTTGTGCGTCTACAACCAATCGATACTCACTCAAAAATCTTTCTCCTCATTAAAAATTTCCTCTGTGGATCAAAGGCAATATTCCTTTTTAAAACAAAACTTTAAAGTCGATTAAAAAACGTAAAAATAAAAGTAAAACTTCTATGAGAAAGCAAAAAATATAAACAAATGAAAAATAAAAATAAAAAAACTAACGAAAAATAAAAATATAAAAACAAAGGAAAAATAAAAATATTAAAACAAACGAAAAATAATAATATTAAAACTAACGAGAAGTAAAAAAATAAAATAACAAAACAAGAAAATAAAAGTAATTAGAATTTGTTCTAAATCATCAGCTGAGAGTAATTAGATACATCAAATCATTAATAAAAAAAAACCATTAATTTAAAATTGAACGAAAAAATACGTTTTTAAAAAAATTATTTCAAGTAGCGACGAAAATAATTTGTAAAAATGACAGTTTTTGAAATAATTCGAAAGTATCTGTTAAATGCAAACTTGTTTTTTCCATTCGGCTTTTTTTCATTTTTACTGAAGTTTTCTTTCTAATTATTTTTAAGCACCTTAAGTACTTTGTTTTCATTCTTTTTCTAATTAGTTTAAATTTAGTTTTATCGCCTCTTGTAATGCTTTACTGTTTTCAAATTCTATTCTCTTTTCATTTTCAATGTCTATTCTCTTTTCATTTTCAATGTCTATTCTCTTTTCATTTTCAATGTCTATTCTCTCTTCGTTTTCAATTTCTATTCCCTCTTCATTTTCAATTTCTATTCTCTCTTCATTTTCAATTTCTATTCTCTCTTCATTTTCAATTTTTATTCTCTCTTCATTTTCAATTTCTATTGTCTCTTCATTTTCAATTTTTATTCTCTCTTCATTTTCAATTTCTAATCTCTCTTCATTTTCAATTTCTATTCTCTTTTCATTTTCAATTTTTTTTCTTCGACACAACTTTATTGAAATTTGTCGGATAAATTCTCTTCATCCCCCTACCATTACGTTTTGTTTATAATTTTCTTTACTTTTCTTAATTTCCTTGACATTACTTTTCTCCATTTTCTTGACTTTTTTGAAAATAATCTTTATAAATTTCAACCTGTGGCTAAAAATCCTTCAAACGATTAAGTTTCCGACTCTCCTCAATATTTCTCTGCTCAATTCCATTTCTTCACTCTTCCTAATTTCTCTATTTTCTCTTCTTTCTTCTCTCCACTCTCACGTAATTTTTTGTGAATTTTGGTCCAATTTTAGTCTTTTCATCCACAATTCTTTTCGAAATTTCTTCTGCAAAATAAAAAGCATCAGCTTATTAAAACGGATTCTCTGCGGTTTGAAAATGTGTCGTTAATTTAAAAAACATTTTTTGCTGAAAGTACATTGAGGGAGAGAGGTTTTATCAGTAAGACGAATACAAAAAGCGACGCCATTCTCATACCCTTGGTGAAGTCACCCTCTCGTAGTTAAGGTCTCGACGGTTTCGATCCATCCAACCCTATTGGGGTGAAATGCTTGTGGGGGTGTGAGCATACAATCGAAACCAGGGAAAAGACCCGGATCCGGATCGTTACTACAGTCTGTCTGTTAAAACAACTCCACTCTATGCTTCTTTTTTACTATCAGAGGTCAAGGCCAAGTCAATATTATCACCTAACAATCCAGACACTATTTTCTATTCAATTACGCGCTTAGATAATTATAATTTAGTTTTTAAAAAGAACTTTTACCACTCAGAAGATTATTTTATTTATTTAATTTAGCAAATAAGTTCTATTTATTATAACAAATAAGTTCTATTTATTTTAACAAATAAGTTCTATTTATTATAACAAATAAGTTCTATTTATTTTAGCAAATAAGTTCTATTTATTTTAACAAATAAGTTCTATTTATTTTAACAAATAAATTCTATTTATTTTAACAATTTTCAAAAATTAATCCTTTTCTTTTTAATGAAAACTTTTAAAAATGTTAACAACTAAAACATTAATCTTAACGTCCGGAAGATTATTTTCAAGAGAAAAATATTTCTAACGTTCAGAAAATTATCTCTAACATTCAGACAACTATTTTTAACACTCGGAAAATTTTCGAGATTCTAATTTTTAATTCAATCTAATTTTTAGCAAATTCCGATTTTTAACTAATCCTGATTTTTAGCAGAATTTATTTTTTAATAAATTTTTATTTTTATCAAGTACATACTAATTTTTATTAAGTTCTAATTCTTATCAAGTTCTAATTCTTATCAAGTTCTAATTCTTATCAAGTTCTAATTTTTATCAAGTACATACTAATTTTTATCAAGTTCTAATTCTTATTAAGTTCTAATTTTTATCAAGTTCTAACTTTTATCAAGTTCTAATTTTAATCAAGTTCTAATTTTTATTACATCTTAATTTTAATCACGTTCTATAAAATTTATAACCTTCTATTTCTTATAACATCCTAATTTTTATCAAATTTTTAATTTTTTAAATTTCTAATTAATTCTATTTTTATCACACTCTAATTTTTAACGAATCCTAATTTTTGACACATTCTAATCTTTGAAGTTCGAATATTTGAAAATTGCATTTTTGCGGTTGGGCTTGTCGGCAGAAAGAAATTGACAAAAACAGTAGAAAATTGTAGAAAATTGTAGAAGATTGTTTACAACGATGAACGTTTAGATTTGTTAAGTGGATAAAAGCGAGTGTTATTTTTGGAAAAAGGTCATTTAATTCTAGTTGATGATTAAAATAGTGTTTCCGTAATGAAGAGTCGAATTAATTATGAAGAAAAAGAGAAGAAACAGTTCATGATGAACTTTCTGAATAAACAAGTCGCATGTTAATCGTTTAATGATCAACGTAAATAGATATCGTTTCTTGAATAGCGAAATATCAAAACAGAATTACCTTGAAGTGTATAACGTTTAGAAACCCTGACCTCATCTAAGCCTCATACACGCTCAACTCTTCATAGAATTAAAACAACAGAAACAGTTTTCAGTGTAAAAAAAACAAAGCTCATTTTGCGAGGAATTGCAAAAAGGACTTTTAAAATTAATCAACAATATCTTAATCAAGAAAATCTTAATCAACAAAATATTAATCAACAAGACCTTAATCAACAAAATCTTAATCAACATCTTAATCAACAAGACCTTAATCAACAAAACAAAAAGGGAAAAACCCCAAATTTTGAAACGAAACGTATTTTCAAATAAATTCGAATTTTTCAAGTTGACGATCGATTTTACTATTTTCTAGGTTTAAAAAAATTTCCGACAAGGTAAAGAAGTGTCCTTTGTTTCGACAAACTACTAACAAAGATAATTGCAGTTGGAAGAGTTATTTTCGTTTTTTCTTTAGGCAAAAGAAAATTACTGATAAGGAAAACAACTCTTAGAAGGTACAGGAGAAACTATTGCACGAGAATTCGAAACTAAATTTTAGAACTTAAACAAAGAGTTAAAAATGCAACAAAAAGATATAAAAAGTAGCAACAAAATTTGTATTGAAAAATGCCAACAAAAGGCATCAACAAAAAAATGCCATCAAAGAATATAAAAAAATGCCATCAAAGAATATCAACAAAAAAATGCTATCAAAGAATATCAACAAAAAAATGCCATAAAAAAATGTCAACAAAAGATATCAACAAAAAATGTCAATAAAAGATGACAATAAAATTCTCAACAAAAATGTACGTTAACACGAAAATAGGAAACGATTTTAGAAACGATAAATCTTAAAAGAAATTTCTTAAAATGATTATAAGCACGGATGCTTTAAAAAGTAGATTTTAAAGAAAAGAATGCAAATCAATCTGAATTGAAATATTAACAAGAAGGTGACAATGGCATTGTCAAAGTTGAAATAAAGGAAAAAGGGCCGAATGGGAACCACTTTGGATTTGGGCACCGCTGCGAAATTCACGTCCTGCCTCACTACGGTAACGCGTGAGCCTTTCGAATCCAAAGCTCGGTCAATAGACCCGAACCCTTCTGTTCTTCAACTTCCAATTCTCTCGACAGCGCCCAAGTTGCTTCTCCAGCACCAGCCAAAAAGCGAGCAAAGAGTTTTTATACAATCCCTCCTTTCGTTTGCTGACTCGTAATTCTCATTCTCCTGCTTTCTCCCGTCTTCCGAAGGAAGTTGCTTGTCTCCTCCTCCTCCTCATCCTCTTCCTCCTCTTTCCAGGCGATGACCCAGCTTGAACTTCGCAAGGGTTGAAAAAGCTGACCTTGAGATCGGCGCCGTCGTCTCGACGATCCCAGCCACCAGTCAAGCTCGTACACTCATTCTACTTTCTACGACCAAGGGGGAAAATTTTGTTAAAAACTACGATAACCATTAGAGAGAAAGAGGAGAGCAAAAAAAGAGTCAAGACTCATAAAAAGCAGACAGCCCACCTCTTTCGAGTTTTATCCATCCCGATGTTGCCAAGTCCTCAAACTTGCTCGCTAAGCGTTTTTTTCTACACCCAGAGAAATTTGTATTTGAATTTAATATAACTTATTTGAATTAAATAACGATATATTTGCCTCGGGGCCTAGTTAAATTTATTTATTATTATTTTGCAATTATTTATTTGTTGCAAATTAATAATTTGAATTTACGATTGTAGTTTCTATGATTGATTGGATTTCAAATGAATTTTTATAACAGGGCATTTTCTGCACAAGAGGGGAACAGAATTAAAGAAAAGAAAAAACTGTGATAAATGAGGATTTAGATTTTAAATATTGAGAGAATTTAAATTCTTAATATTCGAAGATTCAGATTCTGAATATTTAGGGGCTTTAAATTCTGAATATTTGAGGATTCCGATTCTAAATATTTGAGGTTTCAGATTCTAAATATTTGAGGTTTCAGATTCTAAATATTTGAAGATTCGAATTCTAAATATTTGAGGATTCGGATTCTAAATATTTGAGGATTCAGATTCCAAATATTTTGAGAATCCAAATTCTAGATATTCAGGTTCTTTTTTTCTCCTATGGGGTAAATAGGGATTTTAATTTTCAAATGCAATGGAAACTTTTGAAGAAGCATAAAAAAGAACACAAAACAATCGCTAAAAGATAAAAAAAACTTCAAGTGAAATTAGAAAAAGGTTGAATCAAAAATAGAATCTCTTTTTTTCACCTTTTCGTTATTGAAATTTTGAAACCCCATAGCAAAGACATGACTTAAAAGGATTCCCGAGAATAAATAGAACTGTTCAATTGACTAAGAAACAAGAATTTACCAAGAATATGTAGAATGAAAATCGATTCCAAAAGTTTGTCAAAATAGATCAACAACGAAAGAAACAAATTTAACGTCGAACAAGTTTAACGTCAAACAAATTTAAAGCTAAACAAATTGAACACTAAACAAATTTGGAATGCACGAAGAAAATGGAATAAAATTTAAAAGAAAACAGAAGAAACTTCGATGACAAATTTTTTTCCTTACATTTACAAATTTGAATTCACTTTTAAAATTTCCCAACTGATAAACCGACCGAAACAATTGTTCAACAAGCTACCAACAATTATCGACAAATAAAAACCAAAAACTCAAAAAAATAATTCGATAAAATCCTCCGTACAATTTCATTTTAAAAATCAGTTTAAATAAATTTCTTCACACTCTCACGAATAAAATGAAAATCAAACTTTTTCATAATCTTCACATATCGAAAAATATCTTCTCAGAGACCAAATCCCTTAATATTTGGACCAAAATCCCTAACGTTTGGAATCCAGTGAAGAAACTGAAACGAAAAGTACGAATGAAAAATCGAATAGAAAAGAATTCTTGAAATTAATAAATAATTCATGAAATTAACGAATAATTCATGAAATTAATAAATAATTCATGAAATTAATGAAATTAATGAATAATTCATGAAATTAATGAATAATTCATGAAATTCATGAAACATAAATAATTAAATGAAAAATTGATTAATGAATTGTTTAGATACCAGGGTAAATTTTGAAAAATCTTGGCAACGTTGTAGATTGTTGAGCTTTTCGAATTCTTCCAAGAAAAACGAGATATTTGATAAAAGCTGGCCGAGGATTGTGAGAGAAACAAGAGCGTTGTCGAGATGAAAAAGAAGGGTGGTACATTGTCTATATATATTGAACTCCATCGCAATTTAATTTCGCCAGGGAATTTAAGTAACGAGTGAATTCCATCGTGAACCCGCTTTATCAGCACAAAAAGTTTCAACAGTCGGGTCTACCTTAACATTGTCCCTATTCTCTAATTTTATTCTCCTCTCTGAATTTTCTCCCATCTCGCTAAATACGTTAATTTCACCCTTCTCATTTCACCTAAAAAAAAAATGAAATATTATATAAACAGAGAATTAATTATTTTCAATTTATTAAACATAACATAACTACGTTTAAAAAAATTTACAAAACAAACTTGACGAATTTAAAGAAAGATTAAAATTTCATGAAAAAAAATTAAATTTTGTGTAATAAAATATAATGTAATTTTAATTTAATTAAAACACGACATCCGAATATGAATATTTGTTAAATCGTTTGTTTAAAAAATTATCAAGGGCTAATTTTAGTTTAGTTTTTGCCTTCAAAATAAATTTGCATATGCGCACAAATAAAAAATCGTCAGGGGGAAACAATTTATAATTTTTCTTTTTTTAATTTTGAGGGTCGTATTAATTGACACGGTTCGTGGAAGAACAAAAGTTCCGACAAAAATCTAGAAAAAATATATATATGTTGCTTATTTTAGAACTGTGCAATGATGACACAACCAAGAAACGGTCTAAAATTAAGAGTAAAGGAAATAACTTTTTTTACCGCTCGTTAAAAGAGTGTAATCGCGAACCAAGGATTTTTTCAATGGGACTCAGTCACATGTGTTTCTCGATAGTTTTACTGCCTTCAAACTAAGGTAAATGTACCAGTGGTCGGCACATGTTAATTCAGTTATCGTCCATTTTTAATTCAGTAAAAAATAAAGGAAAATTAAATAAAGGCTAATAAAAAATAAAGTAAAACAAAGTAAAGTAGAATAAAATAAAGTAAAATAAAATAAAAAATTTAATTAAATAAAAATGAAATATTCTATATTATTCAAAAAAAACTTTTTCTTTACAATGATTCAAGAATGCAATTTAAATTATCTTTCAGTATCATATCGCTTTCACTATTTGACGCCGCAAAAATTTTTATTCACAAGAAAAGCTCATAATTGTAAGAAATTCAATGTCTAAATCAAGGACGGAAGCAAGCTTCCGATCATTATTTCCGTTTACTCAAGTTTCAAGAAAAAATAAATTAAAGTATCTTCCTCTTTTTTTTCAAGTGATGTCAACCAAATTTTAATCCCTAATTTTGAGAGAATCGAAAAAAAGAAAACAAAAAGCATCAAACCAACGAAAAAACAAAAAAGAACAAAAAAACAAAACAAAAAAGAACAAAAAAACAAAACAAAAACGAACAAAAAGAACAAAAAACAAAGAAAGAAAAAAAGAAAGAAAAAGGAAAAAGAAAAAAATAAAGAAGAAACATTCACGAGAAAGTGCCGAATTGAAAACAATTTTAAAACCAATTAAGAGGATTCCTTTTTAAATTGCATCCAGATGAGACATCAAAGAGGAATTTAATTAAAGAGTAAAGAAAAAAAGAAGTTAATGGAGAAATGGAGATTAAAGAGTCCTGGTTTATTTAATAGTAAAGGCACTATTCAGGGTCGCGAACCAAGATCTGCAAAAAATCCAGGTAATAAATACACGATAATGTTTCTCGAAGGCCACAAGTGCGTTTAAGTATAGACAGCTGTCAAGTCAGAGCTCAGACACAATTAGATAAGCAAATTACAGCGTTGCATACGAATATATTGTACTCCTAATATTTTGAAAACCTAATTTCCCCTACAACGACGACAATCTCAGACCTAAATAAAATAAATAAACCTAAATAAAAATATAAATAAAAAAAATAAACCTAAATAAAGAAATAAATAAAAAAAAAAACCTAAATAAATAAATAAATAAAAAAATAAACCTAAATAAATAAATAAATAAAAAAAGTAAACCTAAATAAATAAATAAATAAAATAAACGCTAATAAAAAATAAACACACGTCAATAAACAATCAGTCAGTAAAATAGTTCGTCCGAAACCAAAAGGTATGGACAAAATAACAATTTATACAACTATAAATAAATAAATAAAAAAAATATCAGCGTTAGTGAACAAGAAACATGTCATTAACATTTAATTAACTAAAAAGCCATAACAGAAAAATTCAGAAGACAAACGAGAAAAATTTAAAAAATACAATTAAAGCGTTATTTAACTTACGAGCGTTACTTAGAGTTAATTAAAAAACGAAAAAAATTTTTAAAATATAATTAAAGCGTTTAAATAAAAAAAGTGCTTAAGTAAAAAAGTGCTTAAATAAAAAAATGCTTAAATAAAAAACGCTTAAATAAAAAAATGCTTAAATAAAAACGCTTAAATAAAAAAATACTTAAATAAAAATAGAATGAAATCAAAAACTACACGACTTTGCAAATGTACAATAAAAAATCATGTTCCTAAAAATCAAAAACCGCAAATTTTGCGTCAGAACGAACGAAAAAGTGAAATGGCCAGATCTGAACAAAGAAGGGTTAACGAATTACAATCTACACAAGAGTTGACTCCCTGCTAAGATCAAAATCACAGCATTTTTTACTCGTTACGGTTATTTGTTGCTAGATTGCTAGTTTAGAGCAACAAGAAGTTCGTGCACGATATTTTGTCTCGAATTTCGTCCCACATTTTTACTTTCAAAGGATGATAAAAGATTTGTCTGCCTACTTGATGAAAAACAACATATCAATCCAATTTCAGTTAAAGTTTCAAATACGTTTCTTTTCCTTTTACTAAAATGAGCAAATCATTCAGAACCTAGCAGCTCACAAATAGCCTTGATATTTTGCATATTGCTAATGGAATAAATACTATTGTCTTGTGCATAAAGCCGCTGCAGTATTCTTTCCACATCAGTGCCTTCAAAAAGTTTCCTATTCAATGGTAAATTTTTTTTTCAATGAAAAATAACCTGTTATACAAAAAAGAAACATTCGATTATTCACAGATTAATTAAACAAGAAAATCTAGTCAATCACATCAGTATAAGAAACAAGGGAAGAATAAATTCATTATGCTAAAAAGTAGAGGAAGAAAAGATCAAAATGAGACTTCGAGAATTGGATTAAATTCTAGGGACTTTGTCAAAAATAAATGGAGAAATTAATTCTGTTTAATATTTCTAATGAATTAAGTAGAATAAAAAAAGTACTATCTTAATAATAAATATTATACTTTCAATACTAAAGTATTAATAAAATAGTATTAATTTAATCTAGTATTAATAATCTGGTAAAAATAGAAAAATCCAAACAAAACATTCTAAATAAAATAATCCAAAGAAAATATTCTGAATAAAACAGTAAAAAATAGTCTAAATAAAACAGGCCGAAAGTTATTCTAAATTAAATGAATGAAATAAAATGGAACAAAGTAAAATGAATAAAATAAAATGGATAAAAAATGAAATAAATAAAATGAAAGAAATAAAATGTAATAAATAAAATGAAATAAATAAAATGAAATAAATAAAATGAAATAAATAAAATGAAATAAATAAAATGAAATAAATAAAATGTAATAAATAAAACGAATAAAATTCAATAATGTGAAATAAAAATAATAAAAAAATACAATGGATAAATAAGAATAAAATACTACAGGAAATTAAATTAAAAACAAATGAAAAACATACAATAAAATGCAATAAATATAATAGAATAATTAAAATAAATATAACAGAATGAAAAAATGTAATGGATAAATAAAAATAAAATATTACAAGAAATAAAATTTAACAAATAAAAACAATACAATAAAATACAAATGAATCAGAAAAAGAATCTGTAAAAAATAGAACATCAGAAAACGAAAAAAATAAACAGCAAAATTACAAATTATCGTCACAAAGTCAGAATTAATTAAAACAAACAAAAAAAACAAAAAATAAAACAAAAAATAAACAAAAACAAACAAAAAGACAAAAATAAACAAAAACAAACAAAAAAATAAAAGGAAACAAAAAGAAACAAAAAGAAAACAAAAGAAAAACTAAAAAAATAAAAAAATAAAAAAAAATTTAAAAATCGTCTTAAATCGATAAAATTAAGAAAAATTGAGAATTCAAGATTCTAAGACTGCATCTAAGATTAGCTACAACTAGAATATTATGCTTCAATACTGATGGAGGGAGAAGATAACTAAAAATAGTGAAATGAAGGAAACGAGACAGGTTTGAAAAATCTTGAATAAAAACCTCGTAGTCATGTTTTGAATGTTGGTTGATTTTCTAGTTTAATGAAGAGCATGAAATCTGGAGGTGTTGCAGATCAAGTGATTGGTGTGAAGAAAAAAGAACGCAAAATCCTGGGTAGAGGACAATCGGGTTAGAGTCGATGCGTAATAAACAATGCAAGCATTCTTGCTTTAAACATCCAAGAAGCTCGAAAGCTTTGCAGTACGTTTCTACTTGACACCGAGTTCAAATTTCCAAACAGCGTCTCTCGCTAAAGTCTAGAAATTCGCTGATTTCTCGTCTTTCACTAGTTTCTCAAACACACGTCTCTAGTTGTCTCCAAAAAATTTACACCTTCCCTCTAAAAATAAACAAACAAGTCAGAAATCTTATGAAATGAAAAGCAAGTGGATATCGTTAGAATAAAAAATAATAACAATAATCATAATTTAGGAAAATGAAAATGAAAATAAAAATCGTAATTTAGGAAAATGAACATAAATATCTTATTTTAGGAAAATGAACATAAAAATCGTAATTTAAGGGTATAAAGGAACTTAATTTAAGGAATTAAAAATCATAATTTAAGGAATTAAGAATCATAATTTAAGGAAATAAAAATCATAATTTAAGAAAATAAAAATTGTAATTTAGGAAAATGAACATAAAAATCGTAATTTAAGGGTATAAAGGAACTTAATTTAAGGAATTAAAAATAATAATTTAAGGAATTAAAAATCATAATTTAAGGAAATTAAAATCATAATTTATAGAAATAAAGATTAACAGCTAGCTTAGTAATTAACAACAAAAAAACTCACGGAAAATTTTAAGAGAAAAACAGGTAAAACAAGACTTGAGGAAGCAAAATGAGAAAACAAAATTTTATAAAAGTAAAAACGAATCACTTGTCGAAAAAATGTTCGTTGTCCAATAATTATCAAAACGAAAAAGATTGCAAATTTTCAAAATACAATGCTTCCTCTATATAAGGAAGCAAAAAGAAAACAAAACAAACAAACAAAACTTCTTTTTATAAGAAATAAAAAATATCTAAAAAATCACATTTTTTAAGAAATAAAAAATAAATTAAATAAAAATTTTAAAATAAATTAAATAAAATTTTTAAAATAAATTAAATAAAAATTTTAAAATAAATTAAATGACAAAAATAACAAAGAAGCACGAATTTCCAATTATAAATAAAAGGAAAACTTTTAGGAAGAACAAAAATAGAAATTGATTAGTTGTAAAACTTTGGAGAATAAAAAAGCGGCTAAAGAAGCAAAGATTAAAAAAAGCAAAGATTAAAAAAAGCAAAGATAAAAAAAAGAAGAAAAGATTGAAATATAGATGGAGAAAATGATGTTTAGAGGAGAATGGTCCTCTGACTGGTGTTTATAATAAATTCCATGTGTTGGTTGAGAGTGTATGCACCATGGAAATTGACGTGGATTAAAATAGAAACTGACGTAAAGCGCCAAATATTTACTTGCGCTTCGGTAAATTATGTTCAAGGCTATTCAAACGAATCGTGACCATTTACTAGACGCCAAGCCCCGTGAGGAGCAGATTAGTTTATAACTGAAAGAATATAATGTTGGGTATCACGATTTCAGAGAGGCGAGAGTGTCTATCTTCAGATATTGATTTGCATACTTGCACAATTTCATCGATTCGTCACTAAACTCGTATTCCTTCTTTAAAATCCTATTTATTTCGCGCTCTCCAACTATCTAATAAAAGTGCCTCAATGCAAATATTTATCGCTTGTTCTCATTTATTTTCCTCCTCATTTAATTGTCTCTTCTTCAATAATCAAAACAGCGTCACGTCATTATTGCAGCTTTCAAAATCGCCCAAACTGTAAATAATTGCAACAACTTTTAATAATTTCTTTGATTACAAATAAATAATTGGGTATACCGATAATTGTTTTCCTAATATTGTTAAAAATAAAATCATCTAAATAGCTGCAAATCAAATTAGTTGCTAACATGAATATTTACAAATATAAATATTTGAAAATCTAAATATTTGCTAATATATTTACAAAAGTTGTTTGCTAATATAAATCGTTGAAAATATAAATATTTGCTAATCTAAATATTTTAAAACATACATTTTTGCAAATATAAATATTTGAAACTATACATATTTGCAAATATAAATATTTGAAACTATACATATTTCCAAATACAAATATTTGAAAATATAAGCATTAGCAAAAATAAATAATTGAAACCAAATAAATAATCGAAATCAGTGAACCTAGAAATAAAGAAAAAGTCGATTTAAAATCGAAATTATCGTGCGAATAATTGTCAATATTTGCTCACATTTCAGAAAGCTGCACTTTTTCTTCCGCACGTGTAATTCACTTTTGAAATGAGGCCACCAGAATATGTTATGCTTTCATTCAGATACGAACTGAACCAAATAAAGTGCAGATATTTTTGTAATTTCGTTTATAATTATCGTATGAACGAGCGGAAAATCAAGATTTGATGTTTTCCTTTCTTTTTAATTAAAATCAAAAATGTTTTGTAAAAAAAATATAAATGTTTTGTATAAAAAAGTGTTTTCTATAAAAAAATGCTTTGTATAAAAAGTTTTGTACAAAGGAAAGTTTTGTACATAAAGAAATGTTTTGTATAAAAAATGTTTTGTATAAGAAAATGTTTTGTATAAAAAATGTTTTGTATAAAAAAATGTTCCGTATAAAAAAAATGTTCTGTATAAAAAAAATGTTTCGTATAAAAAAAATGTTTCGTATAAAAAAAATGTTTCGTATAAAAAAAGAATGCTCAATGGTATTTTTAAATAACAATGATTTTTCGAGACCTATAATTGCCAATGAGTCAATTTATCAGAATCCATTGACCTCGACATAAGGAGTTTATATTTGACACTCATTCAGGAGTCAAATTGACATGTGATAATAAACTTGTGTGCACGTGAACAAAATGTGCTATGCATTATTAAAGGAGAGAATAAAGTGCAAAGATTTAAGAATCTTTCGCCACTTTCCCAATGTAAATAAACCAAATCTCCAGCGATAAAAAATCCTTGTTGAAATTTATCAATTCTTAATTAGCAATTTGTTGTTATTTCTCGATTTCGCGGAAATATTGCAAAAAAAAAACTTGAGTGTAGGATAACAATTAATTATCAAATGCAAAGTAGTATTGACAAATCGGTTTCAGGTCAGGCTACAATTCGTATCGTTCGTATTTACGATATTAATTGCAATAAATATAATATTAGCAACAAATAAACGTCAACTAATCTATTTGTCATGAAATGTACATTATTATTCACATTAAAAGCTTTGCGATTTTATAATTGCGAATTCAATATCAGTTTTTATAATTGCGGTGCAACCTTGCAAACTTTATTTCTAGGTTAGGAGAACAAAGTTTCATTTTTACTAAATAACATTATCTACAACATTAATAATAAAAAGAAGACTGATTGCTACTGTTTGTTATAGATTAATAACTGTGTTACCAGAATTGGAAACCTGTAAGACAATAAATTATTCAAAGAATTTGTAATTTCGTTTTTTGTTTTCCAATTTCATTGTTGACATTTTGACACTTTGACATTTTGAATGTTTTGATTTTTATTAGCACTTGGGCGCCACCTACCAAGGAAAAATTGAAAAATTTCGAAAATTGGAGAGGAAAAACAACTTTTTATTAAAAAAAAAATAAGAAAAATAAAAATACACATTTCGCATTTTTGTACATTGTTTTTCCAATTTCATAATAAAATGTATTATAATTAATAGAAAATACATTTATTATTCGCTAAATTGAAATAAAATGTTTCATAAGCTAGTACGAATTATTCTTCCCAGAGGGCGCTAAAGACATTTGTACCTGTCAAAAAATGTCAAAATAAAACAGTTTGCAGTAGTTAATAGTTTTTTTTAGAAATTTCTTAAAATATTCTACTTTTTAATGATAATTTCTTAACATAAAGTGCAGCATATTGTTTTCGTATCGAGAAGAGCTCATTTAATGAACTTTTCTCTCATTACTCAAGTACACAAATGCATTTAAAAGAAACATCAAAATCCTAACCTAAAATTTCTGAATCTAAAATGCAAATAAATTGATCTTTTCATTAAAAATCCGATAAATTGAATTCTGAGTACATTTTAATACAGGTAAATTAAATTCCATATTTATTAAAATGTGGATTGAATTTCAGATTCACAAAAATTTGGATAATTTGCATTTTAAATATGCACACAAAAATTTGCAAGTTGCATTTTGCTTCAAATAAAATCAATCAAATTACAAATTGTAATTCCGGTAATTATTTAGAATTGTGGCTATAGAAAAGTAAATATAAGTAAATATACTATAATAAATACAATTTAATAAATATAATATAATAAATATAATGTAAGTAAATCCATATTTAAAATTCTTTGTCTATTTGTCTCTCTTTTAAAAATTCTCTTCATTTTTCAGAGCGACAGTTACACAAAAAACCTTCAAAAAATCCGAGTCTGGAAGTGCATTTCAACAGGGATATTGATTTCAATGCAGTTTATAAAGCAGGACAAATGAGTTGCATTTGGATTAAAAAAAAAGGACGAGAAAGTGAAGAAAAATTTGTTTGCATTCAAAGGAGAAAAAAACAAGAACATTTTTGAAGTACTTTCTTTTGGAGAACAATGGTGAATTCAAGACTCGAGACTGAATAGAATTTCGGTCTTCCAATGTGACTGAAATAATCCCCGACCTCCCTTAAGCATCACCTGCGACACTACTATAACCTGTGTGTATTCAGTCTACTGATTGCACTTGAAACGCGATGACGTATAATGTGTCAATGGTCAGGTTTCCCTCGCACTTATTGTCTGATGAAGCCTTTTGTCTGACGAGTTTATACTCTCTACATTTCCAAGCCGTTCTCTAACACAAATTTGTGTATTCTTTTATTTTTATAACAATTTTTATTCCCTTAACTTATTTTCTTTTCATCATCATATTATTTATATTTTATTTCATTGATTTTATTTTTTATATCGTAAATTTCATTTTCCACGCATTCATTTTTCATGCATTCATTTTCCATTCATCCATTTATTCATTCATTCGTTTTTCATTAATTCATTTATTCATTCATTTTTCATTCATTCATTCGTTCTAAGAATTTTTTCATTTATAACTGTTTCTTTAATATCTTGAAATTCATTGTTATTCAATTATTTCGTAACTTATTTATCGCTCATGATTTCATCGAATTAACATAACAATTATGAAAATAGTGGGTAAAACCCCGTTCAAAATGTAATCAAGAAAAAAAAATCGTTTTCACTTTCCGGTGATAAATGTTGATGATCCTGACATTGCGTCTTTTACGATTGAAACGACAAACTATAAAATTATCGTTAGTTACTGTTTTTACGTTCGGGTAGGTTCGGCAAATGACGGCGTTACATTACTCGATTATGCAATAAGTGAATTTTCAAGGTTTAAGTGTTCAAGGGCAATAGCGAAGAGTATAAAATCGCCAAACCGTCTAGCAAGAAGCCAACAGTATTTATTTTTGTCATTCCCGAGCAATAAATAAATACCTTAATTATTTTCAGACGAAGACTTTTTGTAAATTTTATTTTAATTACCTTGCAATTGCTTCAATTCGACCAAATTGTTGAATTAAAATTCAATTCAACCAATATTCTTTCAATTCATAGAAAATTTTTCCGCTGTAGTTAAAAAGGCGACAAAAATAAACAAGGGACGCGAAAAACTTGAACGATAGTTAAAACGTTGACTGAAAATTAAACTCAAGATCAAAGCCAAGGACTCAAAAACCAAAAACATAAATCCATTCAATGCGATGTAGGTTTTGTTATTAACTCTGAATTATTTTTTTTTTCAGGAAGGAACACCCAATTTAAAAGGGCACTTTTTGAGTTGTGATTCCACACTTGGAAATGAAGAATTTTTAAAAGCGGGGCAAATTGGCATTCATGTATACCGATACATTTGTACTACTAACGGAAGCAGACATAGTTAACGTTCCTGAACAGAATCTTGTGAAATGAAAATAAGCGAAGGCAGATTCGAAATTCAAATCACTTTTCAGGATGTGCGACAAAACTGCAGAATAATTGTAGCATCCGCAGGATCAAAACAAAATAAAAAATAAATATAAAATAATAGATAAATATAAAACAGTAAATAATAAATAAATATAAAATAGTAAACAATAAAATAATAAATAAATATAAAACAGTAAATAATAAATAAATATAAAATAGTAAACAATAAAATAGTAAATAAATATAAAACAGTAAACAATAAAATAATAAATAAATATATAATTATTTCCAAATTACTAAATAATAACAAAAATAATCAATAACACAAACAATAAATAATTCAATAAAAAATCAGAGTTTACAGAAAAAGCAAAAAATTAAATAAATGATTTAATCTTCTGATTACTTGAGATTTGTCCTAGTAAACTAACACCAACAAATATTCTAATATTGCCTTAAACTAGCATTCGAAAATTTACTTTTCAAACCGAAATTAATTCTGAAATATTGTCTTTCACGTACATCAGAAACATAATTTAAAAAAAGAATTTAAAGACTATCGTGATTCGGAACAATATTTATTCTTAGATTCAGAAAACTATGGACAAAAAAAAACTTATGGATAAAAAAAAAGTATCATAGAGTAAAATTAGAACATATCAAAAAAGATTGTGAAAACGTAATTCTGGAGAAATCCCAAAATTAAGAACGCTAAATTACTCTTAGAAGTATTTTAAAACAATTCAAGATTGGAAAAAATTTTCTAAAACATTCCAGTACTAACAATAAGCAAATTCATTCCTAAATTAAAAATACGAATTTATTTTTCTAAATAAATAAAGAAATAAATAAAACGAAGGGTAAATAATACGAAATAATACGAAATAATACGAAGGGTACATAAGGGTGTACAAATAAAATAAAAAAATAATAAATATCAAAACGAAAAACACGATTTTTAAATGTCAATTCAATTTTTTTAAATATTCGAATTACGTAAAAAGAAAGTGAAAATGAAAAAATTCGAAGTTATTAAAATCTCGAAAAATAGTTTAAAAAATGCCGAATTCGAAAATATTGTAGATAAAAAAATATTGTAAATACGAAAATATTGTAGATACAAAAATATTGTAAATACAAAAATATTGTAAATACAAAAATATCGTAAATACAAAAATATCGTAAATACAAAAATATTGTAAATACAAAAATATCGTAAATACAAAAATATTGTAAATACAAAAATATCGTAAATACAAAAATATCGTAAATACAAAAATATTGTAAATACAAAAATACAAGTTCAAAAACACCTCTACAAAAATTCCAAAAACAAAAGAAATTCCAAAACGAAAAAACAAATTTAAAAAATCATCGCTAGAGAAAAATCGCCAATTAAAAAAGAGCCCTAATCGAGAATCTGTTACAAAAAGAAATCACTAAAGTTCCAAGTTTAAAATAATCATTTGAAAGTATTATAAACTAGGAAATACGCGAAAATTGAAAAACATCAAAAGCAGCTTAAAATCACATTTAATGGTGAAAACAAAACGAGCTCTAATGGCTGCCCACGTGTGAAATTCGAGTAGTAAAATTTACTGCTCAAACATATCACGTAATAATAACAAATTTGCAAAAATAGAAGACGCGCGTTTAATGTAATATTTTCTCACGTTGATGACGGTTCTATCTCGTTACATATAGCAACTTTTGCCAAGATCAATTCGTAGGCGGTACAATGACTTTTCAAAAGCCCGCAGCTTTGGAATTCATCCAAATTCGTGACTTGTTTACTTGAATTTCAATTATCATGCTTACTATTGTTTGAGAAGCGTTAATTAAACATCATGACTGTTTTTCTTCTATCAAAAACAAGCAAAACAATTATTTTTTTTCTTATTTTTCCTTTTATCAAAAGTGTATTTTCCAGTAGTTTTTTTTTATTCGCCAAGATAAAGTGAATTCGTGACTGAAAACTAAAGCAATGAAAGTAAAAGAATTTTCAAAATTTATTTTTAAAAATTGAAACAGCTCGAGATATATTTTTGTGTAACTACACTATTTTTTGTGTAATATTTTGCAACAAATCAACTTCTTTACTGTAAAACATATTTATTTATTTATTTATTTATTTATTCAAATAACGTCCTGCGGAATGCTAAAGAAAATTATTTACAAAAAAATCAACGTCAAAAAAATTATTTTTTTTGTATTTACAAGTATAACACTTTTAGTACCTAAATAAAATTCAAAAATAGTGATTTTATAAAACAATACACAATTTTCTTGTTAAATCGTTCAAAAAACAAACCCTGCTTAAAACAATTTTTTGGCGATTATTTAGTAAATTGAATTGTCCACAACCAGGCCATTAAAAAAAGGAAAAAATAAATTAGTAAAATTTAAAAGTTACTACGAAGCTCCCTCTATTTGGCAGAAATTAAATAAAAAATAAGAGTAAAAAAATAAGAGAGACTTTGTAAACAAATAAAAGAGTTACAAACAATTGAAAGAGTTACGAACAATTGAAAGAGTTGCAAACAATTGAAAGAGTTACAAACAATTGAAAGAGTTACAAACAATTGAAAGAGTTGCAAACAAATAAAAGAATGGTAAACAAATAAAAGAGTTACAAACAAATAAAACAATTGTAAAAAAATAAATATGAAAAAAAATTGTAAAAAAATAAACAAAAATAATTGTAAAAAAATAAATAAAAATTGTATTCTAATAAAAAATAAAAAAATAGTGAAAACGAGTTATTTCTAAAAATTACAAAAAATTCCATATAAAATAAAAAATAGAAAAAATAATAAAACACAAGAAGAATGTTTCGAGAATATCATCACTGAAAAATCATATCAAGATTTTTTTTACATTTCTCAAATTTTCAAAGTCTTGATGTAAAAAGAATATGTGAAAAAATCATTTTGTTTAGAGATTTGACACGCTCGAGAGATAAAATGTTTAAAAAAATGATTCAATGACATTAATTAAAATAATAATATTGCTTAGAAAATAAGCAAGGTATTTGAATTTATAATAGGAATGCAAAAAATGTTTCATCTTGAGAAATGATTCCACTTCATTTTTAATATTCGGTAATTAAGATGTGAGACAGTTTAATAAATTTGTCTGATGCAGCTTATTTATTTCTTACATGTCTGTATCAATTTGTCCTTGGAAGATGATATTAGGCTCTTGCCCTTGTCTTCACACGTATTCATTTTCACCATAATGTGACTGATCAATTTTTTCTGCACTTAATCGCCTTTTATTCAATTTCCTTATTATTTAAAATGATCATTTTTTCGTTTAACTTTCATTTATTTTCTTCCAATTATTTTTTCGTTTTTTAATTCCCTTTCTATTCAATAATTTCTTTCTGTTCAACAATTTTCTATTTAACGATTTCTTTCTGTTCAACAATTTTTTTCTATTTAACAAATTCCTTTTTTTTCAAAAATTTTGTTCTATTCGACAATTTTGTTCTATTCAACAATTTTGTTCTATTCAACGATTTTGTTCTATTCAACAATTTCTTGTTCTATTCAACAATTTTGTTCTATTCAACAATTTTGTTCTATTCAACGATTTTGTTCTATTCGACAATTTTGTTCTATTCAACCATTTCTTGTTCTATTCAACGATTTTGTTCTATTCAACAATTTTGTTCTATTCAACAATTTCTTGTTCTATTCAACAATTTTTTCTTCTATTCAACAATTTTTTTCTTTATAAAATCTCACTCTAATTTCTTTCAATTTTCCTTAATTACTGAGAATTTAAAATTGAGAGAACAAAAAACACTTGGGAGCAATAAAACAATTTCAACTTAAAGTCTAGACAATGAAAGAGTCTAAAAACTAAAGTCACTGAAAGAGTTGACTAAATCATCGATTATGGAGCCTTTTAGGTCAACAACAACCCTACCATTAGCCTCTATAGAATCCTTCCAAGAATTCCTCTCTAACCGCTAAAATTTTCGATCAGCGACTCAAATCTCTTGCCTCAATAAAAAAAAGTCTCAAGATTGATTATGCATTCCTACTCAAGATAAATGAACGTCAATCACCATTTTTCATTGACAAAGTAAATTCTAAATTGGACCACGCCATTTTTCGTCCACAAAACAAATTCTCAATTGAACCACGCTATTTTTCATCCACTAAGTTAATTTTTTAATCCCACCTAGCTATTTTTCATTGGCATGTGAATTCTAATCTCTCCTTTTTTTATTTCACCTCTTTTTTTTCACATCGCTATTTTTACTAAACTATTTTTTGTTCAACAATTTTATTACTAAACTATTTTTTGCTGAACTTTTTTTTTGATCAACAATTTTATTACTAAACTATTTTTTACCTACACTATTTTTTACCTAAACTATTTTTTACCTACACTATTTTTAATCTAAAGAACAAATTCTACATTACTACCATCCTATTTGAACAATAAAAATTGCACATTATTTTCTAACGACAATGTAAATAATTCTCAATCAGAAATACAAATAAAAGCGTATTAATTTTCATCGATAATGCAAATTGTCAAAAATTATCATTATTTTTACAAAATTATTTCTATCAACAAGAAAATTGATCAAAAATATCTGCAAAAATCAGACCGCATTATTTCTAACATTCTTTTCCCTCAACATCGTAAATTCCAAATTCTACATTTTCCCTGACGAACACAAAATTTTTTTCTATCCACAATATAAATCCCAAATTCTTCAAAATTTTCTCTCGAGAACACAAATTAAAAATACATCAATTTCAACCAAAACGTGCTAAAGATCCGTCGATTGCACAATTTATAAAACAACAAAACTTCCTCTTGAGGAAGCAAAAACCAAAACGAAACTCCTGTCACGAATCCTCCTATTCTTCTTTCAATCTGAAAACAAATTTCCAAACTGACCTTGGTCCTGGCGAGATATCCATGGTGGTGCCCTGGTGACCTGAACTTTCATTATTAAAGAGTCCAGGATGCTGCGAATTATCCAAAGAAAATTGCTGTCTCTGTTCATGTGACCACATCTTCAGTACGAATCACACTGACCCGGCACACAAGTTGACAAATTCCAGTCGCACTTTCTCAGAAATTCACTGACTTCAGGGGCAGCTTCATCCTCGAGTTCGGCTGCATCTAGAGTTGCCATTTTCGAGTCTCAGCGATCTTATCGTGCGCAACGTGAGCTGTTTGCCACAAGACATTAAAATTAGCCTTGTAACTAATCTGGCGCGACCGATCGTACTCAGGGACAGATAAAGCACTTTTATCTGCACCGTTCTTCAAAACATCCATCAAATCGATCACCGCACTTTCTCGAATCTCGATTTTTTCTAATCCAGATCCTCAAACGGCAAACTTCCAAACCGGATCTTCAAAACTGGAGGTTCTAAACTAAATCTTCGAAACTAGGTCTTCCAAAGTAAATTTTCGACACTGGATCTTCAAAGCTGGATCTTCGACTCTAGATCTTCGAAACTAGGTCTTCGAAACTAAATTTTCGACACTAGATCTTCGAAGCTGGATCTTCGACACTAGATCTTCGAAACTGGATCTTCGACACTAGATCTTCGAAACTGGATCTTCGAAACTAAATTTTCGACAACAGATCTTTGAAGCTAAACCTTCGACACTAGATCTTCAAAACCAGATCTTCGAAACTAGTTCTTCTGAAGTAGATGTTCCAAAGCAAATGTTCCAAGCTAGATGTTCCAAATTAAATGTTCCAAACTAGATGTTGTTTCACACTAGATGTTTCAAACTAGATGTTGTTCCACACTAGATGTTTCAAACTAGATGTTGTTTCACACTCGATGTTTCAAACTAGATGTTTCAAATTAAATGTTGCTTCACACTAGATGTTTCAAACTAGATGTTGTTTCAAACTAGATGTTGTTTCAAATCAGATCTTGTTGCAAACTAGATTTTGTTCCAAACCAGATTTTTCGACTCCCAAGCAGCTTCTTTGAATCCAGGGGAGCTTTTTGAAAACCACAACAGCTTCTCCGTTCAGCTTTTTCAACACTCGAGCGCTTCTTTAAATCCAAACGAAATTTTTTCGACTCCCAATCAGCTTTTTCGTCTCCTAATCAGCTTTTCCGTCTCCCAATCAGCTTTTCCGTCTCCCAATTAGCTTTTTTCCCAATCAGCTTTTTCCTTCAACCACAAATCAAAAGCCTATGGTTTTAAGAATGGCCAAATCCAGAACGGCTTCTCCAAAAGGACGTTATGGCTGATTGCTCTGGCCACTAAAAAGAAAGAAGAAGGCTGTTCGAAAAGGAGCCGATTTTCACCGGCCGGGAAATGAGCAAAAGAGGTTGGAAGTGAGGTTTTGTTTATAGTGCCGGCGAATTGGTCAGCACGACTTTATCGGCTCCACGTGACCTTTGAAATCCCGACACGTCTCCATTCTGCAATCTATTTAAATCAGTGAACGCAGAGCCTGTATCGGGAGATGTAAATACTCCTTGGCTGTTCGATGCGCTGAAATTTTAGACCTGAATATCTTGATTCAGAATAAAGTGAAGCGAGGTGGAACGAGGATTTATCTTCGCTAGAGAGCGTTGACCTTGGCACTGTCTTGCTCTGAAACGTGTTTCTCCAATTAAGCTTCACCGGCTCTCTAAAATCAATTTCACCAACGTTAATCCACAAAATTCTAATCGACACAATTTACACAAACATTTCTTTCTTTTTCAAACCAAAACACACATCCAATTTTCACTGAATCCTTTTTACTGGCTGGACAATTATCCAGTCTTATTGTCTGCCAATTCTGGCCAAATCACGATTCTTACTGAATCCACAATTCTGGTCAAATCACGATTCTTATTGAATCCACAATTCTTATTGAATCCACAATTCTGGCCAAATTACGATTCTTATTGAATCCACAATTCTGGCCAATTTACAATTCTCATTGAATCCACAATTCCGATAAAATCCACAAATTCTCATCAAATTCGCTTTCAAATGAATTTCGCAAATTCCTTCAAATCACAAATTTCAAATAGATTTTGCAAATTCCAAATAATCACCAATTTCAAACTGGATCCACAAATTCAATTTGGTCACTAATTTGAAATTGAATCCACAAATTCCATTTAGTCACTAATTTCAAATTGTATCCACAAATTCCATTAGGCACTAATTTCAAATTGAATCCACAAATGCCATCAAATTACTGATTTTAAACCGAATCCAAAGATTAAAACACTGTTTCAAGATCCGTGATACAATTTTTAACAAACCACTGTTTCAAGATCCGAATTACAATTTTGAACAAACCACTGTTTCAAGATCCGAATTACAATTTATAACAAACCACTGTTTCAAGATCCGAATTACAATTTTTAACAAACCACTGTTTCAAGATCCGAATTACAATTTTAACAAAAACACTGACGTAAAATCGAATCCGTGAAACAAATTAGCACCAACTGAATCACAAACAGGGAGAAAAATTCATATCAAATGACAACTTGGGAGCAAAAATGTAACAAAATCACCGAGTTGCAAAATTCAAGTCACAGATTGAAAAGAAAGAAAGAAACCACTGATTGAATTGAGTTTTAAAATGTTCGTTTGGATAAATTTTAAAAAATTTTCGTTTAAAATTCGATAGAGATTGAAACTGTTTCTTTGCAGGGCTACACTAGAATTTTGGTAAACAAGTGACCTGGGTGGATTGCAGAAACAAGTCTAGCGAGTCGGCAAGTGGTTTTGAAGATGAGGACCGGAGAGGAAAGGGGGAGTGAATTTAACGAGAAGTTTAGCGGAGATTGTGGTCAAATCAGAGATGGGATCAAGTGAAGATCACAGAGGGGAAAAAAAGGCAGGCAACTGTGAATGTTTGGCGCGGAGGTTGAATGCGAACTGGCGGGATTGTCGATTCTTTGCTTTAGCGAGTGTACAACTGCTGGTCTCGTCTCGTCTCCCACTACTTGGCCTCCAAATGAAACAAAACGAGTCCCTCCTTATGCTTTGGTAACATGTAACCGCATCGGATCGAAAGCCTCGGTGCAAGCACTGATAACGATAAGAATTCTCATTCGACGGTCAATTAAGCATCTACAATTTCACGAGAGACAAAATTATTTCTCTTTTTCCACATTAGCTGCCAACTCCGTCTCCAAACTGTCAACCAATTAACAAAAATCAATTAACGAAACAAAAAATGCTCAATTTTCTCCTTATTTATCGCTACAGGGAAAAATGTTGAAAATTAAAAGTCTAATGGAAATTATCTTCTTTTTAACGTCGTGGAATTTTTTTTTACAAAATAAGTTTTTTTTAGTTTCTTTTTACAAAATGAATTTTTACAGAATGAATTTTTCTTTTTACAAAATGAATTTTCACAAAATGAATTTTTCTTTTTACAAAATGAATTTTTCCTTTTACAAAATGAATGTTTTTTATAAAAATGAGTATTTTTGTTCTTTCTTTAATTATTAAATTCGTTCTTTTTTCGAATTATTAAACACAAATCGTATAACATTTTTAAAATTATTTTTAAAAAATTGCAGTAGTTTCAATGAAAATTATTTACACGTAAGAATTTAACTTGTAAGAAAATAATTCAGAAAAGATGTAGTTTTTCGTTTCGACTTAATAAATGTAAAAAAATAACAAAATTCGTAAATTGACTAGAAAATACTTTCTCTTGGTAAGACAAATTAAAAAAAAATCACATACCTAAAAACATTCCAGTTATTACAGAAAATTAAAATTGATGATAAACTAAAATTGGGGTATATTAAAATGAAATTAAAAGACAATTATTTTATAATTAGAAAATAAACTTCAGAATTTTCTGAATTTGAAAAACATCGTAAAATGGAAAAGTAAAATTCAACAATTTAAATCAGTCGATTTTTAAAAATTGGAAGTGTGAAACCTGCAAATATCCTAGTGTTGAAAATATTTTCAGCTTTTGAATTTTCAAAATAACAAGTTTTTTTTAATAAAAAAACAAGAAAAGAAAAAGAACGTAAAAAAGTGCAAAACAATACAAAAATGAAAGTTAAAAAGTACAAAAAAATACAAAAAAGATAATTAAACAATGCTTCCTCTATAAGGAATCAAAAGTACAAAAAATACAAAAAGGAAAGTTAACAAAAAAAAAATACAAAAAAGAGGATTAAAAAAGTACAAAAAAATACAAAAAAATACAAAAAGGAAAGTTAACAAACAAAATACAAAACAGAGAATTAAAAAGTACAAAAAAAAACTACAAAAAAAAGAGTTAAAAAGTACAAAAAAAAAATACAAAAAAGAAAGTTAACAAATTAACCACAATTTTAAACGAAACTAAAAAAATATTAAATCATGAAAAGAACTGGTAAAAGTAATTTGTACCCTTGTAGCAGAGTTTTAAGAAATTTTAATCTACATTATAAACCACAATTTAGAAAATCAATAAATTAGATGAGCCGGTAAATGAATCTAAATTTAAATTAAGTAACGTTTCCCACCAACCACCCACTTATTTTTCCCACTTATTTCCCTGTCTTCTCATAATTTTATCTTCTAATTCACCCAAGAAAAATAAATTTTCTCGTAAAATCTCTAAAGATAGAAAATTTGAACTGAATTAAATTATTCAGAGCAAACAAAAATTTTAATTTAAAAGTTAATCTAAAAAAAACCATTTAGCAGAACTCGAGGTTCATTCAAAATGAATGATTTTCAGAAAAATGTGTCATTAAAAAATTTAATTTTAATGATTTTTCGACGTGCCTGAAAGCAAAAAATAATTCATTAAAGATTGTTGCAAATTTTTAAAAAATTGCCATTCTGCCTGTAATTTCTTAGAATTATATTAAATATTAAATATTTTAAAATGTAAATTAGCAAAAAAGGAATTAATTTTTTCAGAAATTTGTGCAATTTGTATTTACCCATAAACAGTCTGTAGTTCAGAAACTGAGCTAGATGAAGAAGCTCCAGCATCATCTTCATCCACATCGTCCTTCATTTTGTCGTGTATTTTCAAAAATCTACAAAAAAAGAAAATAGTTAATAAACAATTTCAAAAAACTAGTAGTAAAATTGTTTTAAATTTCAATAAATTAATTGTTTTTTATAAATATAGCGGAATTTTATTTATTTAATGATTTTAAAAAATGTAAAACAACTTCCTCCATGAGCAAACAATTAATTTAATTCTTAATTAATTCTTCTTAATTCTTAATTAATTAAATTAATTAAGAATTCTTAATTAAATTAGAATAAAAATTAGAACAAAAATGTAAAAAGACACCAAATAAAACTAAGAAATTAAAAAAATTATATTGAACAATGCAAATTAATTGGAAATTACAATTTTATAAAATTTACATAAGAAATAAAATCAAGTAAAATAATAAAAAATGAATAAAATAAATTAAAAATTTCTGTTTATAAATTTTAATAAATTATTGAATAAAACTTCAAGGGCATTATTGTTTAATTAACAGCCAAGTGATTGTTTTTCTAAATGTTACGTTTTTCATTAATAATCAGGTAAAAAATGAGTTGTACCTGCACTTCTATAATAATAACAATAATAAAAATAAAATAAAATTGCTCAGAGCGTTAAGCGAGAATTTTTCAATCATCACCGAAGGTCATTCGCCATTTTTTTTTTATATTTATGGTCGTGAGAAATGACAAGGATAACGTTACTTTCCTTCCTCGATAGAATTTTTTTTAATTCAACAGTATTCTTTTAAAATGAGTTGTTTTTTATTCTATAACTTCATTTCAGATTATATGTAGTAAGCAACTATTTTATTACAAATACAAAAACAAATAATTTTATTTTTATTTTAAAAAGAATATACGGGTTAGTACCCATTAAATCATAGGGTATCCAAATCATATCACAATAACAAACAATGCCTCCCTATGAGGAAGCAAAAAAAATATAACAAATAAACAAACGCCATTAACATAATTTTTTTAAATTAACAAGAAGCTCTGTTTCACTTTCTAAAATACCAAGAAGAAGAGAAATTAATTAATAGAAAAAAAAAATAATAGAAAGAAATTAATAGTTCCTTTAAAACAAGAAAAACTTTTTTATAAAAAAATAGATTTTGTTAAAAAAAAAAATAAAAAAATAGAAAAAATTTCGAAAGCAAATCTACTTTCGTTGTTGAGTAAGAAGGCTAGAAAACCTTGAGATTTGGAGCATGCAAAAATGCGAGAAGTGAGTCGTTTATCAAAAAAAAAAAAAGAAAGAAAATTATAAAATAACCCTTGATTTAAAGTGACGCTTCATATCACGTGTGCTTAGCAAAACGAAATGATATCATATGTGTCAACGACCCGTTACATCAACAAAGAACTACCTGACTTAATCTTTCTGATAATTAAATGCAGTACCTACGTATTTTGCACCGAATTACCTGAGAAAAATATTATTTCAAGTCGCAGAGAATGAAGAACATTTTTTTAATTAAAAAAGAAATTTTTATATGTTAAATAATTGATAAATAAAAATAATAATAATAAAAAAAGAAACATTAAATAATCATGACAACAACAATATTATTATTATCAATAATATTAATAATACATAATAATTATTAATAATAATAACAATAACAATTATAATAAAAATAATACAATAATAATAATAATAATAATAATAATAATAATAATAATAATAACAATAATAATAATAATAACAACACAAAAATAATAATAATATCAACGATAATAAAATAACAAATAAAATAAAGGTAATAATAAACAATAAAATTTTGCAATATTTGAAACACTAAAGAAAAGTCGAAAACAATTTATATTGTAATATAAATCGAAGTGAAAATTAAAAACATTGCCAAGATAAATTTTTTGGAACGTGCAAATTTGCGTGATTTTTAGAACTTCCAAAACCTCAACAATATACGAACAATTTTTTTTAATTCAATAATGACAAATTTTGTATGCGCTCTTCTAACAAAACAAATATTTTAATTTTAATTTTTATTAATTATTCTACACTTTCTGAAACCTTCCACACATTTTCCGAAATGCAATAATAAAAAGCATAAAAAAATTAAGGAACAAAAATCAAATTGAAAACAGAAACCAATTAAATAAAAAATCAACTGAACAAAAACCAGTTAAATAAACAATGATTGAAGAACAACCACTAATTAAATAGAAAACGATTGAAAAACAAAAACATGTTCAATAGAAAAACAATTGAAGAACAAAAACCAATTAAATATGCTAAAGAACATAAACCAACAGAAAACGAATAAATAACAAAAGCCAGTTAAACAAAAAACATAAAACAATTGAAGAACAGAATCCAATTAAATAGAAAACAATTCAAGAACAGAAGCCAGTTAAACAAAAAACATAAAACAATTGAAAAACAAAAGCCAGTTAAACAAAAAACATAAAACAATTGAAGAACAAAAGCCAATTAAACAAAAAACATAAAACAATTGAAGAACAAAATCCAATTAAATAGAAAACAATTGAAGAATAAAATCCCATTAATATAACAACCAATTCAAGAACAAAAACCAATTGAAAAAAGCAATTAAAGAACACCAAAATAATCGAAGAATACAAAATAATTGAAGGACAAAATTAATTAAAAATTTTAAAACATAAAGAACATAAGACACAATTAAAAAACGGATGTAGAATAAAATAAAAAAAAATAATACACAAAGAACATAAGACACAATTAAAAAACGGATGTAGAATAAAATAAAAAAAAAATAATACACAAAATATATTATAAATATATATTGGTACCTACAAAATATACCAATAAAACAAGAATATACATAAGACACCAAATAAGATAAAAAAACATAAAAAGAAGCTAAAACAACAAAAATACGAGAAGATAATAAACACAAAAATAAAGTCTCCGACTGAAATTTCGAAAACGAGAACGGTATCTAGTTTATTTTCTATATTGTGGAATCTGCAATGAAAATGCACAAGATGAATATCGGATGGTCGAGAATCGTGCGAAAGAAGACTTTTAAAAATCAGCACATTGAAAGGTTCGATGACTGCCAAAAGTTTCAGGGCCTATGAACTTCATTGGAACGCACCTGAGGTCAATGAGATCGTATCGGCAAATGTGATCAAAACATTCATTATATTACGTTTAGGGTTCAAACTGGCAAATTTAAATTTTCAAAGGTCACTCGTTTCTTATGGCAAAATTCTCATAGTCGCAGAAAAATGTTTAGTTGCACTCAATTCACAAAAAAAAGTCCATTCAAGCATAGTAATTTAATGAATAATTACAAATTTTAATGTCCTTACAGTTGCAAAGCATAATTTATTATGCAAATTAAGCAATTAAGTTTACTTTCTGAATTACACAAAGAACTACCGAAACAAATTTTTTGTCGCAAACTTTTTTTTTTGTATCCAAACGTTCTTTTTTATAAAATAGTAATCGATGAATAATTTTTAATCATTCTAGTATAACATTTCCAGGCAAACATTATTTTGCGTACAAAAATAAAGAAACCAACAATAGAAAAATAAGAAATATAAAAATAAGAAATATAAAAATAATATATAATCACTTTAAAATAATAAAGGATTTTCATAAACAGTGGCAGAAAAGAATTAGCGAAACAAGAATATTAAAATATACGCTTAGAATTTATTTTCGTTTCAAGAGTACTTTCGATTCATTAAAGAATTTTTAAAGTTGAATTGCGATTTTACGACGCGCTCCGAAGGGACCTTAGGAGGAAAAAATTGTAGGTTACGTTTGATAATAATTTTATCCTCTTTAATTAATTTTAACAACTTTAATTTCCTTTTGAATTATTTGCAGTCGAAAACAGTTTTCTTTATACACAAAAAGTATTGCTCGCTAAAAACATAAATAAAGAAATAAAAAGTAATACTTAACATAAATAAACAATGCTTCCCTACAAGGAAGCAAAAAGGCATAAATTAAAAATTTCCCCAGGCATTTTTTACGAAATACGATTACAGTGATTTTGGGAATACATATATATAAAGGGGCAATAAACTGAAAGTTAAAAGAGGTATAGGAATTCTTGGCAATGTGATTATAGCCTTTTTCATGGGAAGTCTTTGGCAAAAAGTTACAAAAAAGGAGGCAGAGTTCAGTCAAATGTAATTTAAAGTTAGAAACCGATTCAAGGACACTTCTTCTGGGCTTAATTATGCAATCGAAAAAACCGGTTAGAGAATCGATAGTGAAGAAAATATATAACACAGCAGCCGTGATCTATACTTTTCACAAAGAGCTAATTATTGTATTCAAAGGGAATGAATCAAGGAACCAGGAAATGTTGCTCAAAAAACCTTGGCCTTTCGCTAAATTTTTTAAAATTAATCTTTAATTATAACGGAACAAATTCGGCACACATCCGGTAATTCACATATTTATAAAATAGGCTTTATTATTTTCCCAAAAATTTACGATTTACAAAAAGGAAGGCGACAATTAACTGCAAGAAATATATATATTTATAAGAAATTAAAATAAATTAAAACGAAGCTTTCTCCGCGAAAGGAAACAAAAAGTGACAATCACAGAAAATTAACAACGTAAAATAAAATCGCTAAAAATGCAAAAGAAAACTAAAAAGCAAAAGAAAACTAAAAGCAAAAGAAACCTAAAATTAAAAGAAAACTAGATGCAAAAGAATACTAAAAGCAAAAGAAAACTAAATGCAAAAGAATACTAAAAGCAAAAGAAAACTAAATGCAAAAGAATACTAAAAGCAAAAGAAAACTAAAGACAAAAGAATACTAAAAGCAAAAGAATACTAAAAGCAAAAGAAAACTAAAGGCAAATAAAAATGCTCGATTTTTAATTAAAAATATCCAACTAGATTCTGGCGGTTTTAAAATTAATATATAAAATCAAACATTTGCTTTCGAAATCTGAGAGAAAATTTATTAAAAGCAAGAATATTTGTTATTTATGAAAGTAAAATTGTTATACTCAAGTGGAACATTATTTTTTAAATTTTATTTTTTTAAAAAAAATATTAGTAGACAGTGTATAAAATTAAAATATTAAGTATGGAAAAAAACCAACAATGATAAAAAGTTGTGACGCAATTTCTTGAAACTAAAAATTAAAAAACGAGACTATTTATTTAAATATTTAAGAATTTAAAACTTAGAAACAAACTAAGACAATTTTCATAAAAAATTTCAAAACATAAAATCTCAGAAACTAAATTGAATAATTAAACATCTATTGAAATGTTATTCAAAAGTTATTGTAAAATACATATTGCAGAAAAATTATTAATCAACAGCTATTATTAAATATTATTTCATATTATTGCCAAATATTTTTTTTTTTATTTCATACTATTACCCAATATTAATTTTTTTTTTATTTCATACTATTACCCAATATTTTTTTTTTTATTTCTATTACCCAATATTTTTTTTATTATATTTTATTATTTCAAAAATTTTGTAAAATTAAGAACAAATAAACTCTCATTATTGATGAGAATGTAATATAAAATTAAAATTACATAAAAAAATTAATTATAAAAAATTAGAATTCTGCGCAGTTGCATTTATATGTTAAAATAAAATAAACAATATATTGCATAAATATTAATTGTTAAAAACTGTCGTTGAATTACTGTCATTATTGTCAAACAACAACAATCTAAACAACAAATTTGTCAAAAAATGTGAAATTACAAAAAAAAAATCTAAAAACGTGATTTTAGAACCTACAAGAAGGTATACGCGAATCAATAAAAATTTCAAAAAATTACTGAGCAAGTCAAAAAAATCGGTAATGGTTTTTTTCTTAAAAATAATAATTAAACAAGACATGCAAGTTTGTTAAAATTCTGCATGTGACTGTATATAGTAAACTGACTAGTTTTTCATGAGTGATGATGAATCGTGCATAGAAATTTCCAGACATTCAAGTACAGCAATAGAAAAACTCGACAAATTATAGTAACGTTACAAAGTGCGTATTTTCATCTAGTGATAAGATAATGAGTAAAACAGCAATCATTGTAGCAATATAATATGATAGATATTTTACAATGTAATGATTTATCTATCATTGGGATTTTCTATACATATATATCGTTATATATATATGTATATTATAGTTCATATACTACGACTACGAGTCATTATCTAAAAAAAGCAATTGCATAATCATTGAAATAAAAATGATTAAAAATTTATAAATTACAAAGTTACACATTTTTTTCTGCTTCAAAATTACAACAAAAAAATTACATTTAAAATTTCCATGACACAACTATAATGATATAATTGATCTTGATAGTTTCTATCATAATGTATAATGTAATTATAGTATAATAAAAATGCTTACTTTGCACATCTATTAAGATTGATATTTATTAAAAGATAAAGGTTAAAAGATCAAAAAAACGACATTTTACCAATAAAGATTAAAAAGAAACTGGAAAGCAATATTTTAAAAGCGAAATCTCATAAAGGAGAAAAAATGTTTTAATATTCAACTCGGATTTTTAAAGTCTTCAAAGATGTTTAAAAAATTGTTTATTTAAAATGAGTATTAATCAGAAACATGAGTGTTAATATATCAATGTAAAGAAATTCTCAATTAATGCAAATTTTTATTTTACACAAATAAAAACTTCCTCTATGAGGAAGCAATAAATAATCTTTGAATGCAAATAAAGTTCCGGACGTTCAAATGAACGAAACTTTTATTCTTCTATTTTTAAAAATTCAGATCTGTCCAAAAATATTATTTTACGTAACAATAACTTATTTATACTTTTTTTTTATACATAACTTTTATGTTATTATTGTTTAAAAACAATTGTCCATTTTCATTACAAAAGTGTATTTTAAAAAATTAAAACGAATAAAAACAGTTCAAATGAACGTTTCGAACTTTAATATTTTTGAAGATTAAGTATAAATAAAAAATAAAAGCAATATACAAAAAAATAAAATAATAATGTAAATAATGTGTAATAAAATACTTTTTGCATAAATAAACATTTTCCATAAATAAACATTATACATAAACAAAATATTTACATAACATTTTACATAGATATATCAAACCTTTTTAATACACTTAAAATTTTTGAAGCATTTTAATGAAAGAAATTGAATTTTACTCTGAGAAGTCCATTATAAACTAAATATTAATTTAATTTAGCAAATATATTTTTTTTACTATTTATTAATTTTGATACTTTGATACTATTTTGATGCATAGTTTTATAGACCTGAAAAAGGGTTGATCGAGATGACACTACCCTTGCTCGTGAACGCGAAGCTAAGAATAAATATATCTATCTGGTCAAGCATGTAAAAGCGTCACTTGCCTGACCTAGTTAATTCACTACTATCCTCTATGTTGACTAAAAATGTGAGATCGGTTAACAGACAGGTGTGCATGTCAGTGCATGTGTATAATAATACAACCAATGTCTTAAATCAAGAATTTTTATCGCCATTATCACAGAAATGAGTTCCTTTAAAATGTAAAAAATTTATTTAAACTGCAAAAAGATCAAGACTACTGCAAAAAATACATTTATTAAGTTCTTTAACTCTTTCCGTCTTTTCCTTGAATCGATTTTTAATTCTTTTTTGCATCCATCCAGTAGAAACATTTTCTTATGTATCGTATTTTTATTTACATTCTACGTTTATTTTCATTCATATTTATTCATGCGACATATTTATTTAGTAAATAACATATGTTATTTTGTACGTTAATTTTATCAAATAAAAAAAAAAAAAATTACTTATAAACAAGTCAAATTAAAAGAATCGTTAGTTAGGGTCGTGTCCAATGTTCTGAGTGATAATCTAGGGATCTACTTTTATCTTTCTATTCTCCTGGACCCGTTTTTTAAAAATTAAATATTAATATTTTATAGATATTTAATATTAATTAAAAATTAAATATCTATAGTTCAATGTTATGTTTCCCAAAGTTTCAAAGCGATATATTTTTTGGTTTAAGCGCAAGTAGTTTCACAAAAATAAGTCGATAAATTGAATGTTGATAAACTTATCTACAACATATGTGGAACTTGCGCCTAAACGAAAAAAGATATCACTTTGAAACTTCAGGAATAATCTTAAAAAACCTTTAAGTGTGTCATGAATATTTGATTTATTATTTTTGAATCATTATTTACGAAAAACAACTTCAGGAGAAAAGAAAGATAAAGGTAGATCTCTAGATTATCATTCAAGATTTTGGACATGACCTTAATTTTGCCGCAAATGTTTAGAAAAGTTAATCAACTGCTTGATCCATCCAAAAAATTATCAGTTTCAAAGTAGTTTGAAATTGCTTGGCCAATTTTACCAAATTTTCGGTAAATTTTACGTTAATAATTAAATTATTAAACATTTTTTGCTTGAATACATAAAGATAATAATTAAAGAGAAAATTTTTCATTTTTTTCTTCTAAATAAAACGTATAATCTAATAAAGAAAGATGCACAAAAACTCAAAAATGAAAATAAAACAAAAAAGCAATAAAAAAAAACTTAAAAATAAAAATAAAACAAGAAAGCAAACACAAAAACTTAAAAATAAAAATAAAACAAAAAAGCAAACACAAAATCTCAAAAATAAAAATAAAACAAAAAAGCAATAACAAAAACTCAAAAATAAAAATAAAACAAAAAAGCAATAACCAAAACTCAAAAATAAAAATGAAAGAAAAAAGCAATAAGAAAAACAGAAAGAGGCAATAAAAGAAGGACGAAAACCGAAAGATTTTCAATATCGGAGAATGCTTGTTACGAAACGGTGGTGTATATAATTCGGGTTGAAATATTGAAAAGAGATATTTTTCGTTACTTTTTTAGCGATATTAAAGTGCTAATATGGAAAACACCTAATTTATAATGCGCATACGCAGTATCACTATATTGTACTTGTTGCAGTTCCCCTTTCGACTCGACCATGGCCGTCGATTTATCAGAGGCTGTTTAGTTTTATGCAGTTTATATAGTTCGTCGTCTAAGAATTAAATCAACATAATTATAATAAATGCCATTAAATTATTTTCTTTTTTCGAATATGCAAAAAATCTCAAGGTTTAAAAATGTCTCCAGCACTCAAACAAAGAAATATTTCTAAAAAAAAAAAAAAATAAAAAAATAAATAAAAGAAAAGTACACAAGATTGATTTCTAAACCTTTTTATACAAAAGAAAAGTAAGATTCTTATATTTGGGAAAATCATAAATTAATAATAGTAATTATTATAATAACAATAATAATAACAATAATAATAAAGATAATAATAATAATAATAATAATAATAATAATAATAATAATGATTTTAATAACAATAATAATAATAGAAACTTATTTTGAAACTAATAAAACAAACAATCTTGAAAAAATATTCAAATCAATGATACTTTACGTTACATAATGATGAATAAATGAAACATTTATCAAGATACGAGTATTTTAGAAAGTAGTAAAAATAAATTGCGATAAATTAAAAAGAATAAATATTAGCTCCTGTGTAAAAAAATATAAATAGAATAAAGGCAAAAAAGTTTTAAGGCTTTTTAAAGCCTTTCGGCCTTTAGAAAGCCGAAAAAAGGATATTACAAAAATACAACAAAATAATGGTATTAAAAAAACCAAACAAAATAATTATATTAAAAAGAACCGTACAAAATAAAGGTACTAAAAAACCAAACAAAATAATTATATTAAAAAGAACCGAACAAAATGAAGGTTCTAAAAAACCAAACAAAATAATTATATTAAAAAGAACCGAACAAAATAAAGGTACGAAAACAGTACGATTAAACTAGATGTACACTAAAGAAAGAAAACGAAACATACGTACATTAAAAGGACAAAAATAGAGGCATTAAAATATTAAACAAATAATATTAAAAATACTGACATGAATGATTCATTCTAAGTATTAAAGAAAGTAAAAAAAATAAAATAAAATACCTTTAAAAAATACTACACCCGACTTTAATAAATATACAAAAAGTTTAAAAGAAGATGCTCCAAAATCTATATTCAAATGAGATTACCTACTTTTGTTATCAAATTCGATTCATAAAAGAATGAAGGTAAACTATATAATATATTATCTGGAAGTAGTTAAAAGCCCACATGCTATAAGCATACAAAAAAATATTTAAATAACTGCACTATTGAGATTCAAATATTTGAACAGACGTTTAGACTCGCAGGCGGAAATACACACATATATTTTAATAATTTTTATATTATATTTTATAAATATTCCCAAGCATACTATATACTTTTTAGTTGTAAAAATTTACCATAATAAATCGTGGACTATATGTAGGGGAAGGTGGGGCAAGACGGGATAGCGGGGTAAGACGGGATAGCGTCTTTTTACGAAGACCAATAAGTTTTAAAAAATTCTAAAAACGCTATTTG